>QLPI01000998.1:0-15344 GCA_003314275.1 Chroogomphus rutilus
GTAAAATATGAGTATTACATACAATTATAATAGCTTTTGAGGCCAATACTTCAAGTATTAAGTGTTTTCTGTGAATTCCTTATTTTTCCCTGCATATATTCAGAGCAGTGATGCATTGACTACTAGACTTCTTAATCAAACAACACCACCCACATATCCAAGACACACCCCACTGGTGAAGCCTCACAAACCTTGCTGTTGTAAAGATCTTTATCCACTCATTGCTTCTTGTTGAAAGGACAGTGCCGATTGAGTGGGTTTCACAGTGTATTGAGGGTAGATGGTGCCCACACCAAACACTGGGACACATTCATTTGTTAGTGAGATCTTCCATTTGTTTCCAAATGTTTCTTTTACTATACAGTGAGGACGCACAACACACTATAAGTAGAATACTTTGTACGGCGGTTGTTTCGACACGTCCGTTTTAACAACCGTCTTAGGTTTGGAATAGCTGCTCGTGGAAGCTTGCCATTTCTACAGGTTATGGGCCCCGAGCCCATTCTTTTCCATGACCTAATTTGACAAAACGTTCGCTTTAAAACACTGTCTCAAACGATAAAGATGGCTGACTCTACACCTGCCAAACTACTCCAACAAGTTCCAAAGTTTGACGGCATGAACTGGGAAAATTGGTCTTTCTCGACCAAAGCGGCACTTCTATTCCTCAACGCACTCGGTATCGCTGAAGGTACTGAATCGCCTCCCACCGATGCTACAAAACTCAAGGATTACAAGAAACGTGCTCGCCAGGGTCTATCATTGATCCTCGTGTCTGTGGACATTACCATATTCCAGTCACTTGACATCAAGAAGAGCTTAAAAGAAAACTGGGATCCTCTTGCGGCCCAATATGGTACTAGAACCGGCCTAAACCTTTGGGTAGATTTCAAAAAATACACTACCACCCATTTCCTCACCGACACCTCACTGACACAGCAAATTGATGCCAAATCAGAACTGCACGTCCGTATCACTGCTGCTGGTATTCCCATCAGCGACTCGCTCCACGTCCTCCTTCTTCTCCAATCGCTCCCTGACACGTATGAAGTGGTCAAGCAGACCCTTCTTGCTACGATCAACTTCAGTACCACCAACGTTGCCACCATTGCAAACATACGATCCCACATTTTGTCTGAAGAATTACGCCAAGGATCGTCCCCTAGTGTTAGTGCTATAAAAAGGAGCACCAAACCTTCTAAAGACAGATGCAATTACTGCGGTGGAACAGGACATTGGGAGAAGGACTGCCAATGAAAACAACATGGTCTCTCACATGAAGAGGCACAAGCTGAGCAAAAAGGGAAGGACAAAAAAGGGAAAGATAAAAAAAGGAAAAGTGACAGGAAAAAGTGACGAGAACACTGCATCTGTCAGTGCAATCATAACAGAAACACCTGACCCCCCTCCCTTCCACTTTTCCTCAGCCTCCTCTTCCTCCCTCTTTTTCACCTCAGCCTCGGCTTTGGCCACCTCTTCAGCAACCCACACAGCTTCTGCCTCCTCATGGTGTCACTGCTGCTTGGCCTGCTGCTCCCACATTTCAGCCATTTGCTTGTTGTCTTCATCCATCTCATAGCCTATGTTTTTTGATGTTGATGGGGAAGTGCGATTGGTTGGCATTGGAAGAAGACATGTTTTGGGCACTGGGTCCCAAACCTCACATGACATCACGTTTAGGTGTCCCAAACCTTATTTTCAATCTCCACCTACCAGCTTCATGGGTTCAGCTGCTAAGGGGGGTATACCATTAAGTACATGTACCGAGTATCTGGTAATTTGGCAGTGTCAAGTACACGTACCGAGGATCCGGTAACTCAGCGGTACCGACCAAGATACTCCATTAGTAACCGAGTACAAGTCACTCGGCGAGTTGTTCTTGGCTCGATGTGCATATTGGTCGCATTCCTCATTCCCATCCCACGCCTACTCCTCACCCCTTCACATCTGTTTGACTCGGTTGTATATTTTCCAAGTCTCTCTCTGGTGTGCGCTCGACTATTTCTTCTATGCGGCTCTCACCCGGCTGTAGGTCACGTGACTGTACTGGCGCCTGAATAGGTGCGGGTGCAGGTGGCATTGGCTTATATTTGATGGTCTTTGGCCCAATAATTGCGCGATCATCTGTAGGTAAAATAGGAGTGATTGAGGGTAATTTTGGTGCCTCAAATATAATATTCCACTCCACAGATACCTGTCGACTATCCAGCCAATATATACAATGGCCGTCGCTTTGAGCAGAGTGACCGATCCACTTAGCTTTCTTGGCTCTAGATAGCAATTTATCATCTTGTCTAATTTTAACATAGACGTCTGTCCCCCATTTGTGAGCATCTTGTAAGTTCGGTTTTTGATGATGGATCATCTCATAGGGCATCTTGTCTGGTAGAGCTTGTGTATGCATGCGATTTTTAAGGTAGTTAGCATGCTGAATAGCATATCCCCATAGTGACTTAGGGAGATTAGAATCCAGAAGCATTGCACGGGTCTTTTCGACCAATGTGCGGTTTAGGTGCTCGGCAACTCCATTCTGTTCTGGGGTGTCGTGAACAGTATATCGGTGTCGAGTACCTTGCTTGTCTAGGTAATTATTGAATTCAGCACTTGTATATTCACCCCCTCGATCTGAGAGAAGTGTTTTGATGCACGCATTCCTCTGCCAAAGCATCATTGCCTCATACAACTTGTATTTGGCAAAGACTTGATCCTTAGTGCTCATAAGGTAGAGCACTGATTCCCTCGAGTGATCGTCCGTGAAGGAAACATAGTAAGACTTTTTATCAATGGTGATATGTCTCGCCGGTCCCCATACATCAGAAAATATTTTATCGCTGATCTTCTTTGAGCGCTCACTTGATTCATTTGGGAGCGGTTTGCGTGTAATCTTAGCTTTAAGACACGCATCACAGGTGAATTTATCTCTAGCCTGTGATAGCTCTAGGCCGTAAACCATGCCAGGATCCATCAGGCGCTTAAGGGTCTTGTAAGATATGTGCCCAAGTCTGCGGTACATCTTGATGGCGGTTAAGCATAGCTTAGTGGAATGTTGAGTTGACTGATTGTCCAAACGATATAGGCCGTGTAATTTAGGTGCCTGTAATAAAATATGGCCGGACGAATTCTTTATTGTGCATTTCTGTGATGCAAACTCTGTCCGGTTACCGGCATCATCACATCGGCCAATGGAAATAAGGGTGAAGGCAATTTTAGGAGCATATAATGTATCTTTTAATGTCAATGTGACCGCTTTCCCTCTCACTCTAGTAATTATTTTGAGTTGGCCGCTTCCGTATGCATCAAAGCTGCCTTGATCGGCTGCTCAAATTGTACGCGGTGTGGGGAAGCTTCTGTAGTTCTCAAGCATGTTCTTATGAGGCATCATGTGAGAACTAGCTCCTGTATCTAAGATAATAGTGTCACCTGTTCCGTCTCTGATGAAGGTGGCGCAATCATAATTGATGAATGCCATAGATCCGTCATCATCTCCTCCAGAAGACTCATCTTCATCAGCTATGTTGGCTTTAGCCTTTCCTTTCCCTTTTCCTTTCATCTTTTTGAATCTAGATCTTTTCTTCTGCCTAGGCCCTTGGCCTTCTCTGCCGCCACCTTTAGCCCAACACATTTCAATTGTGTGTCCCGGCTTTTTGCAGTTGGTGCATATATGTGCCTTCTTATCTGCAGTACCCACGAAACCTTGATCCTCATGAGTGAGGGACAATGTCCTGCGCCTATCATATTGTGATTTAAGTACCCGGATGATATTGTCTGGATCCAAAGGCTTTCCGACTTCTTCAAGAGATGTCATGAGGGCATTCATGACTGATTCATAGGAAGGTGGCAATGAGGATAGTATGATATCATGGAATTCTTCTTCAGAGATCTTAGCTCCCATGTCATTGAGTCTTGCATAGAGATCTTGAGCCCTATCAAGGTGTTCTCTGAGATCATCATCCTCCGAGCACTTCATGTTCCAGAGTTGTCTCTGGATGCTGGTGACAACCATCTTTGGTTTCTTCGTCATCTCAGTTACCAGAGTATCCCAGATCTCCTTTGCATTCTTTTTCTTTTCTAGCATTAAAACTAGTGACTCTGACACATATGCCAATATTTGAGTCTTGACAAGCCCCTCTCGGGCCAGCCACTTTTCAAGTCTCTCCTCAGCCTTCTCTACCTTGGCCTCATCATCATCTGTGAGGACATGTGCCTTGGGAAAAGTGGGAGGATCAGGTGGTCAGTCGGCTTTGCCTTCTATATGTTTCAATAGATTTTTGGACTCGAAGTAACTCATGAGTTGAGCTCTCCACAGGGACCAATTAGATCCATCTGTGGCTAGTCTCCCCATGGTGAATGGGACTTTCTCTGTTTGGTCTGCGGGGCCCATAACCTTGATGGGATTATGAGCAAATTACAGTAGGTTTGAAGAATTTTATAGGCAATCTAAGTATTTTATCTCCTCAGTGTAGTCAACCACTATTATATATTCGGAAAATATACTTAAGTATTTTATCTTAAAAAAGAAATAAAAGAAAAATTAGCCCTGAGGCTTTGTATATAATATTATACAACTCACCTCCTCAGTGTAGTCAACCACTGAGGAGGGAAATATACGCGGGTTGTGTTTCACCCGCATATACCTTGTAACCGGCCCTTGACCCTATCGAAGGTTTGAGCCAAGTTACCAGTCCCTATCCAGGGAGCTGGCCACACGCATTGCGTCATGCATAGACAAGCGCCCGTAAGTAGCGTACATAGAGAAGAATGAATAACTCCCTCAATATTGAGGGTAAAAATACAAATAAATGTGAGAAAAATTCAGAATTCAAAAGCGCACAGAGTGATACTAAAATCGATATATAATTACAATATATTGAGATTGGTCTCTCAGGGGTGAGATGCAAGTTTGCACCCTACACTCGAGCCTGACCACATTGCATGGTGCTTGTTGAAGTCCCAGGCACAGATGAGAGAGGTGTTGGCATGTGTAGGGTGTGAGATAAACCACTCCTGTAGATGAATAATAGCTTTGTCAGTTTTTGGCAGGTTATAGACATTGTAAATATCAATAGTTGCACTCAGAGTTGATATAGATAGAGCAGTAATTAGAGAGGATGGGATCTGGATCTGTTGAGAGTAGCTAGATATTAGCTGTGTAGATAATATGATTATAGAGCAGGGAGGGTCAGAATCATCTGAGTCTTGAATTGGGTATATTGGAAACCAGCAGGTAGATGCTATGGTAAGGCGTGAATGAGGGTAAATATATGGTTCCTGAATGAGGATAATATCAAACTCAGTGGGATCAGTGATATGATTGAGCATAAGTGTAATGTTCTTCGAGTGTTTGCAGTTTTGCTGTTTGATATGCAATACATCTTGTAGGTTGTGTTCAGGAATTGGTAGGGGGGGATAGGGGGGACATTGGTTGAATGATATTTAGATCAGGAGGAGGGGGAGAAGAAGTATGAGGGATAGTTTGCTTCTTATAGCCTTGACCTGCATTGGAGAAAATAGAGGGGGTGCACGACTCATATCAGCTGGTTCTGTATTCCTCTCTATTAGCTTGTACGGCAAATGCAGACTTAGCATTAGGACAGCTGCAAATCCAGCTGGAATGTTCTCCATTGCAGTTAGCACATTTTGGTTTCTCAGTAGTGCATCGTTGGTTTGGAGGGAAGGGGTTATTATATGTGCAAGAGTGCTCTGTAGTAGAGTGTGGTCCTGCACATTGTCCACAATGCACCTCCCCAGTGCACTCCATCACCCGATGCCCCCAGTCATGGCATTGGAAACACTGTGGAGGCTGAGGAACAAAAATGCTTACATTGCATAAAACACCGTCAATTGCAAGGCCTTTTTTAATAGCAAGGTTTGCCATTGCCCTGGTCTTAAAATTGATCATTAGTGGTCTGTGCTTGCTTTTGTTATGAGCATCTTCGCCATTGAGCCAGGAGATATTTGTGATAGCATAATCAGATGCAATGGTATCACTATTGCTGGCTTCAATCTCCTGTATGGCCTCAGCTGGGTCTTCTACATCATCCAAAATAGAGGTAGGAGCATTGTGAGCTACTACAGCATAATATCGCTGTGGGACTGTAGCATCAGGGTCAATCAGCCTGGCCCATTCCTCCACATAGATACACACATGATCTGCTTCTGCCATAGATTTGAATGTGAGAGTGAGATTACCAGTTGCAGATTTAGAAATGCCACAAAGTAGGGAGGGCGTGGAGATACCCCCATTGCATGGATCAGCGAAATACTCCCCTATTTTGTCATTGCACCATCACATTAATGTTGCAGGGGTGAATCCATAGTGTCTTGTGTTCTTGTTTGATTTTTTAAGCAAGAGGAAATTTTGTTTTTCCTGAAGTTCAGCTGAGGTAGTGGGCTTAGTTGGTGTTCTGGTGTTGGATGTAGGGCTGTTTTTAGTTATGTCAGCATAGGAGGGGTGGGATGTTGCAGAATCTGCCAAAGGCCGAGTTGAGATTGCCTGTTTAATCTCCTTAACTGCCACTTGGAAATCGGAGTGTGATACCAGGCGATGATCCCCATAGAGATGGGTGGCCTCACATAGTAACTTTGTGATAGCAATCAACTGGAGTGCCCAATCCTTGCCTATGTTGTAAGTACTGCCCTTTTTGAATTCACCAAAGGATTCAAGTGCATCTGTAAGGGCTGAGAGGTCAGTCTTGTTGGCATCAGTGATACCTCTGCTGGCCAATACAGAAACTGGATTTCCTGGGTCGAGGGCAGCAGTATGCAGAGTTGGGGTAGAGGACCAATTTGGGCTTTGTGGTGTGGGTTCCTGCAAGCCCAAGGAGTGAGGAGGAGGCTGTGAGGCCATTTTTGTAGAGAAAAAAGGGGGGGAAAGGGGGAAGGGAGTAGTATATGTGGGTGTAAAGGTATGTGGGTGTTATGTGAGCTCTTGTCAAGTACACATACCGAGGTCCCAATTATTCACCAGTGCCGACCGAACAACCATCCTACGTCCATGTACAAGTGTCCACGCCGCATGCATAACACTTAATATGCCGGTCCCGGCTCGGCACATCTGCCATCCACACTCCTCGGTCTGTTTCACCTCGGGACTCCCTGTCCTTGTATTATCTTCGGACACAACCCTATTGTTTTATACTCAGCCACTCCCTATTGTCCCATCTTGAGTCACGATTCTATTATCCTGTCTTTTATTGTTCTATCCCCGCTTTGCATTCCTTGTTCTAATTTTGTTCGTTGTGGACAATGACCACCTTGTTGTCCCATATTCCTTATTCCACATGTCACTCCTTAGCCTATATAAGTAGGACATGCATGTACATACTCCTCATTCTGGGTATCGACTAGGCTTAGGCCCTTCTACCTTCTTCTCTTCTGTTAAGTCCTCGACTCGGGCCGGCATCCTCAGCATCCCCCCGAGTATCTGTCTGTTGCAAATACAGTGGCACGCATGGCAAGTAGGGCGCAATGCACGAGTACGTTGAAGCCAACGCCACTACTCTTGGCCTGCAGGACTTGGCCATAGTCTGCCCGACCTTTCAACAACACCCCTTGGCAGTACCGAAGTCCATCAGTACCCGACGCTTGACAGCTCTCCAGGAAGTCCCTTGGGTCCTACTGGCTTGTACAATGCCAATGAGACCATGGGAAAATTTGTTGGGGGTGGTGGTGTAGGACAAGAGTTGCTAGGACCCCTGAAAGTCACGGTCAAGGCCTGATCTGAAATCTGGACGGATTGAGCGATTTTTGGCATTGAGGTGAGATACTTTTGCTGTTCATGTCTGGACGGAAGGACCAAAATGACCTCAAGGCTGGTACGGGTCCAGACGAGCTGGCATTTTTGGGCTTGTGGCCGGATCCCAGATCCAGATGGAAGTATGTACTCAGCATGAAAAAATCAGAGGTGGCCCAACAGTCTGGTGGTTAGTGGCCTACATGTGAAGCTTAGCTATTTTGTTGCTCATCGACATCTCATCCAAAGATATCAAGGAGTTCAATGCAATAACAGTGCAGAAGTGGGCTATAGAGGTGGCACTTTTGAAGTACAAAGAAGAGTAGTTAGACTACAGTAGCCTCATCCAATAGTGTCAAAAACATATGTCAAAAATCAGTTTATGCTAAGATAGTGTGGTATAATGGCCAGATCCTAATCCGGACGGAGACCTTGCTAGCAGTCAGAAGGGTAGATCTCAGTCCAGACGGACTGTCTCCTCTGGTATTTTAGTCCAGACGGAAATGAAAATCTCTGGTATTTTAGTCCGGACAGAAATGAAAAAATTCGGATCAGGCCTTGACCGCCACTGTCAGGGGTCCTGAGTTGCTCCGGCCGAATTCTGAGTCTAAGCCGTCTTTGTATGAACCTAGGTCGGCACTGGAATAAATCTTGAAAATCGAAATCGTTTGGACAGCTTCCTCCTCTGGACTCCACCGCTTGACAAGTTTCCCTTCGGTAAAAGCACAACGCTTGCGCCGCTTAAGATATCGCCGATGTATCGGAAATCGTTTGGACAGCTTTCTCCTTTGTACTACGCCGCTTGACAAGGTTCCCTTCGGTAAAAGCACAATGCCGTAGGTTACCAGATTTATCAGGTGCACCGCACCTCTGATTCCATCATTGTCGGAGTTTGATACAAAGGCAGTAAGGGTTAGGTTTGACTTGTTACATTTCAGTTCATTCGCCCACCAATCACTGAACCTGTGGCTTGGGGTTATACAAAAGGAGGATACTTGGAGTAGTAAGTTTAACGTTATTACCCACAAGTACTGCCGAAGCGGAAGTACCATCCAATAGATTTTACAATACGCTGTTGCTGGTGTTCAAATACAATTAAAGTAGAATAAATCACATAATCATATATCTTACTGCTTCGACATCTTGAGAAGCTGAGCCCTTCCGTAAAGGGGAGCTGTGTCAGAAACTTCTAGCCCTGTATTGTGGTGAATTGCGAGCTATATAGGATATATGGTGCATTTTAATGATTGTTGTCTCATGGTCGAGGCAAGACTCAAAACGTCGTGAACTCAGAGCAGTGTTGTGTTAGAATATAAAGGTCAAGGGCTCCCCCAGGAAAACGAAAACGGGAGTAGTGTATATATATACCAGTCAGGACTCAAAAGGAGCCTAGAATTAGTCAGATGTTTGGCACATGGGTAGTAAATACGCCACATGATTGGAGAAAAGAGACATCGTAGTAATACATGTATGTGCTCGCAGATAGCGGACCTCCAGAACGAGTAATATCTATATTTGTGAACATCCAAGATTTCGGAGATTTTGGCGTATGTTATCCCTCTTGCCGGTGCATCATGATGTGGGCCTTCCAAATCATGGTCTCAAACCGTTCCGCAAACACAGTATTACTTTAAACAGCAAATATACCCGCTAGGTACCTTCTCCGAAGAAGGGACATTGATTCATAGGATTTACATTGTGACATCCTAGTCCCCATTACCGGCAACCCAAGGTATGCATGCATCCGATGTATTGAGAGCCACGACTATGTCTGGTTCTCGAAAGTATTCGGTTGAATTTCGCAATCGCAAGTCCATGACTTACGATGGCGGTGAAACCCCGCCAATGGGTGACCATAATTAGCCGAATTCTGAGCCTAAGCTATTCGGTGCGCCACTCAAGTAAATGTCGTGTATATTGTGTTTTGTGTCAACTGGCCCATCGTGCTTTCTATATTGAGTCCTGTTATTAATTTCATGCAGAAAAATTATTTCTGACAGTACACAATGCTTAAACATAGCTGATATGAAATGTAACCATTATTTGAGTCATACCTTGATTCTATAAGTGAACAATCAAATTTCTTTGATTTTTTCTGCATATTATTGCAAGGATTAGATTTCTCTTTATTCTAAAAAATCCTCGGGCTATTAAATCTTATCACAGTAGTTCAATGTCCCCTCGGTCGCATTCCCACATACTCGACTGAGAATAAATTTAGATTTCTACCCAAATCCCCTATCGCGATGATACCTGGCCTTCCACCTGTACAACAAGAAGGCCTATGAATGCACGTGCACGATTGTTAGACCCCCGTGCTTGAAAGCGGGTGATTAAAGTTTTTTTCGCTTCCTTCCTTTCTCCCCCTTCAAACTGGTTTACCGTTTGTAGACAGGGCATCCAGTGATATTACCGTAATTATACCGCTGTCATAACTACACTTGTTTCAAAAATAAATAAATGTGTATTTATAACATATATAGCCTGAGTTCCTTTCAAAGAATAATGCGCCGTTTGGACATACGTAGCCGTCGTTCAAATATAGATAAAAATGTCTTTCGTCTGTTTGATTAACACTTGACCCAGGCCTACCCATTGGGTGTACCACAGGGCCCAGGATCAGTCCAGCAAAGTACCGGTAGATCGAACTTGCATTGAGATGTCCGGCGTCGGCACATGAAAGACAAGTTGAGTAGGTTCAAGGATGGTCGTACTCCCTTTGTCATGTTGCTTAAACATGTTGAGAAGCAAACGACTACCCACGATGGACATAATTGTGTATTGCCACCTTGGTATAATGTGGTTGTCAATCAATTCATCTGAAGGGCGCAAATGATTTACGGAAAGGCGGCTCCTGCGAACTGTGGAGGTCCATAGCGATACAGCAGGGAATTGATGAGTAAGGTAAGAAATATACTATGAAGGAGGATGTCATTATAGCACAAGGAACGATATGAATGACGTTATTGACCTGATGTAGTAGAATAAACTGTGTTATGTTAGCGCTAATAGACTCCTTCCATAGTGTAATAAGCTAACCTGTCAAGGATGAGGGCCCCCAAAAATGGCGACCTGTACTGGTCTAAGTAGATTGTCCATGCCTTGTAAAGCATGAACCCGCATAAGATGGATTCGGTTGCAATCGGAGACAAGAAAATTAAATAAATTTTTCTGGATGGGGTAACATCATAGCATTCGGGAAATTTGCGTATAGCCCGACCTATTCGGCTAAATGTTGATTTTGGCCGAGTATTAAATATAACATTAACTCACCCACGGGATAATTGAATAAACCAATCGTCGTAGAGGAGATAAATGATACCACGACTACACCAGATAACAAGTAGCCTATTTTTTTGTTGCAATTGTAAACCGCGTAGATCTGAGGAAAATTTTATATAAGGATCTTGATGTATAAATAAAGAACGTACACGGGCTACCAGGATGACTATCGACACGGTAGTTAGTTTGACTAACGGTCGGCATTTATAAAGTGTCGTTCACCTTGTACGCTAGCGAGTAGGATGTCCAGGCTTTATCTTGATGTGAGTTATAGGAATATCCGCATCAAAGACGAACATACGATAGACCTTGCAACCAAATCAATGCTCTACAACTGAAGCAGTCATATGTATCAAGTACAATTTTCCATCGTTAACAGAACATTGCGCTTACAACTAAAAGACAAGTTAAATCAATATGTTCAATGGATACAAGTTTGATGGAAGTGCTGACATCAATGGAAATAGATGGATCGAATAGCACTTTGGTCATCGTTAAGACCACAAATCCCGTGATGTCATAAAAGCAATAAACACACCGGTGACCGTAGAAATAAGTGCAAGAAGTCCGAAGTAGCGAGTCTGGGATTAAATGAAATTAGTTTTTATGAATTTTCAGTCCAGACATCGAGTTCGAGACTGACGAATATATAGAGCAGCTTTCCGAGTTTGTGATCGCGTCTCCAAATATATATGACCTGACGTACATCATGAGTAATCACAACAGCACAAAGATGTGGAACCAACCTCATCGTTGGAAAAGATTGCTATCTGAGCATTAGTGGATGGTGTGACTGGACTCTGAACTCACACTCACCATAGTCATATACCAAGCAGACCAGCGATGCAAGCCAAGAATATTTAGTACTTGTTACTGCCACACCCAGATAGGGATAAGCGTTAGGCGTCGTTGGAGTTGGACAATCATCAGGAAGCACTCGCGTGAAGACACCGACGAGACCAAACTTTGAGGGGGGATGGACATTGTGAACTACATACACTACACAAGAAGTGGCGAAAGGCGGGTATTAAATTATTGCAGTCACGATGTCATCGATTGGTGATCTGATGAGTAAACGACTGATATTAATAGCTACCTAGAGCGACTAGATAAAACATACAACTGCGCACCGGCCACGTGTCCCTCAACTCTTTCCTTAAGAAGATAAAAGCATCGCACACAGCGTTATGCAAACAATGCCGCCAGCCGGAGACTGTAGTGCACTACCTCAAACACTGCAAAGGATACACAGAGCAGCGCAACCAGCTCAGACACAAGGCAGGAAAGGCCAGTCACTCCATTCATCGGCTATTGGGCGACCCCAAGATCATCCCCACTACCTTATGCTATATTCAGTCTACATGCCGCTTCGACAAATACACCGACGTAGCACCCCCCAACCAATGACCAAACCACAAACACCCTTCACTCCAACCTGGATCGGTTCTCGTTTTCTGCCGGTCCCCCTATCTTTGAGGGATTGGCCCTCTTGTGCCTCCCCGGCTAATATTCTTACACCCCAGTCCTTCTGATATGCACCCCCCCCCTTCTGATACTTAGACACTGCCTCAGCCATGTATCTCATAGTAGTAGTGCACCATAAGCGCCTAGCGCTTCGAGCACTTTAATTGAACTCTCTCTCTCTCTAATAGCCACCTGTACAGGATTAGCATTGTTGAAGGTCAACCGGCAATACGGTCGCAGATGCTCCGGGTAAGATTAGCCGCATCAGAACTGCAGACTCGGGTATAAGATTAGTATTACTAGCTGCACTCTGCCCTTTGGGTGGAAGGCACAGCAAGGTGGTTTCACCACGCCTGGCAGCAGCCATTGCAAGAATAGCAGCCTGGCAGCCACCTTTGCAAGGTAGTCTTGTAGGCATTTTGCAACCATCACTACTTACTATCCTTGCATTCATTACTATAATATATAATATCAAATTAGTCACACTTGCTATAAGAAATGACTAATACAATTTTCCAATCCTATGTTCAACATTACTATCTATGGATTGTCCTTGAGTAACACTTCTCTATATACAATATTGTTTGTCTTCCTTGCCTCCAGTAACAAAACATGCACTCTCCTCCAATCTGTACCCCTTGATGTGCCCACATAGTATTGTCCATGTGAAAACACAGGATACCGTAAGTCTATTCCTAATGTTTCCAGAGATTGTCCTTGTGACTTGTCTATTGTCATGCAACATGCAGGCTTTATAGGAAATTGTCACCTGGATATTTTGAATGGCAATTGCTCTGCACTTGTTAAAACTGTGATTCTGGGGATAAATGCAGTCTGTCCTGCTGATACCCCTGAAATGATTCTTACAAACAGTACCCTGTTGGTCATTTGAACCAACCAAATTCATGTCCCATTGCAAAGTACCTGACCTACATCCAGACTCTGAAGAAGCATCAAAGGCACTCTAAGCTTAATTCTAAGTTGAGAAGGAGGAAGACCACCCATGTTGATGGGGTTTAGATATTCTAGAGGATATTAGTTGTTAACCTCTTCTTGTCCTCTAATGGTATCTGCACTGGAATAGAGCTGTTCTTCTCCTGGAAATTGATCCAGAACCTGAGCATTGACCTTGTCCACTTCAGTCTTTCTGGGACAAAGGATGACACATTCAAAAAAGAAATTATCTGGAATTATTTGTCCATCTTTAAGGCTGGGATAAGTAACTGAGATAAGACTTCAGATATATGGTCCACAGATCATATGCCAAGGGATGGTAAAAGAGTGATCCAAAGGGAGATTATTTCCCTGACCAATATCAGAAGGCCATTGGGCAAATCAAGCACTTTGGAGATCATTATGATCCACAAGCATATTGTTGATAAGATGAAGGACCTTGACATGATGCCAGAGTATTAGGAACCATTGTGCTAGCATGCCCGACTATTCAAATCAGCCCATTCAGCCTAACTCTGCCCTCACTCACCTATTCAACCATATGCTCTTCAGCCCTCAAATTCAATGCACCTCATGTATCCATCTTGGCATCACATGCATCATTCAATATGCTCCACTCATTTATGTCAATCCCCACATGCTCTCAGATCCATTTTCACTTTCATTTACATTTAATTTTTCCTATTATGTTCCACTCCACTTTCCTTATTCACAATTCCATTCTATCTCTGATATCTGATCTGCTACTATGTTCCTTACAGGGTAACTCCATTGGGATTTGGGGTGACATGTCACCCCTCAATGTCACAGAAGAGATCAAGATTGGGACATAGTATTCTGTTCTCACTTTTCATAATCCTCGGACTTTCTTATCTATTATAGGAATCTAGTCAACTCCTCGTAGATTTAATAGTAGTATAAAGATCTTGTACATTCAGTAGTTCAGTCTTCAGTCAGATAATCGACTAAGATTTCAACTAAGCTTCTTTCCATTCATCTCCATTCTCACCATTTACAAAATTAGGGTCCAGTGCAATCTGGTGGGTATAACACACAAGTTGAAGCCAAACCCTATCTGTTATGATGTAAAAGAATGATATAGTTGTAATAAACATAATATCTCCCAAGGTCAAAGCAATGGAGAGGTTCTGAGTAGAGCTAGGCTTCAACTTGTGTGTTATACCCACCAGATTGCACTGAACCCTAATTTCATAAAAGTGAGAGTGGAATGAAGTCTAAGATGAATGGAAGGAAGCTTAGTTGAAATCTTAGTCAATTATCTGACTGAAGACTGAACTACTGAATGTACAAGATCTTTATACTACTTTTGAATCTGTGAGGAGTCGACTAGATTCTTATAATAGATAAGAAAGTCTGAGGATCATGAAAAGCGAGAACAGAAATACTATGTTCCAATCTTGATCTCTTCTATGATATTAAGGGGTGATATGTCACCCTGATTCCCAACAGAGTTACCCTATAAGGAATGTAGTAGCAGATCAGATATCAGAGATAGAACGGAATTGTGAGTAAGGAAAGTAGAGCAGAACGTAATGAAGAAAGTATTAAATGTAAATGAAGTGAAAATGGATTTGCAAGCATATGGGGATTGATGTAAATGAGTGGAGTGTATTGACAGTTGCATGTGACTCCAAGGCAGATACATGAGGTGCATTGAATTCGAGGGCTGAAGAGCATATGGTCGAATAGGTGAGTGAGAGCAGCATTAGGCTGAATGGGCTGAATTGAATAGTTGGGCATGCCAGTGCAATGGTTCCTAATACTATCCCAAACCTCGCCATTGCTTGACCTTGGGAGATATTACTTTTATTATAACTACATCATTCTTTTGTTGGGTCATGATTTTATTCCCCTGCATTTGTGTTTTGCACTTGCATCTTTGGTTCTCTTT
>QLPI01000999.1:0-14280 GCA_003314275.1 Chroogomphus rutilus
GCAGCTCTGCCAGTAGCAATTTGTGATAAAATAGAATGTTAATCTCTAGAGGAAAGCTTGGGAGGATGACCTCCAGAGGAGCAGGGCTGGTTGGGATGGAGAGTTCCAAGAGTCCTGGATACTGTAGACTGGCTGAGGCCAAGTCTTGAGGCAATAGTGCGAGTGGAATGACCATGAGAGGCCAAGGAGAGGATGTTTTCTTTTTGAGTAGAGGAAGTGGGGTGCATTAGAGTGTAGTGAAGTTCTGGACATGTTGGAGGGGATTAAATACCTTAATTTGAGTTCTCATGAAAGATAAGGTTACCATAGTAACCATCTATCAAGGGTTGCATGTTATATAATAGATGGAGCATCAGATTCTGATTGTTCTGACACCATCTCACAAAACTGAGTCAATAGGCCCTTGATTTGAATTGCCCATATCTTCATCACCCCTGATCAGAATTACATAATTTTTTTTAATGGTTGCATAGCCCTGATCAGATTCTTTCTTTGATGCACCAACACCTTTTTCATATATGTTTTACATTCAAAGCTATTCAATGAATAGTCCAAAAGCACCAAACATTGACTCATTTTTGTGAGTCACTGTATGTAAGTAGCAAATGCATGTACATAGTTCTTCAGTCTGAGTATCAACTAGGTTTATACCTTCCTGCTCTCCTTCCCTCTGTCTAGAGTCCTTTACTCAGGCCGATACTCTGGGCACCCTCCTAAGCATCTCTTCCATTCCAAATCAGTGGCACGCACAGAAAGTAGGGCACAATACACAAGCACGTTGAAGCCAAGCCATTACGACTGGCCTGCAGGACTTGGCCTGTTCCCACCTGCATCTTTGGTATTACTGAGGCCTGACAAATATATAGTAATCATCTATAGGAGAGTAGATATAGGTATATATATATATAAATTATACCTTATCACAAACTTTTGAATTTTTGAAATGGTATCTTATATAGGGTATTGTACCTTCAAATCTTCTTATATCTTTGTTGTCAGAATACAATATTTTATTCCAGTACTCCTTACAAAAATATTCAAATGCTTACTATAGTATTGTCAAGCCTACAATACCAAGCTCCGGTTCACTTGATAGTACCGACCAAATGACCCTTACCGTTAATTCCACACACCAGTAACAAGCTATTCCTCACTAGTATGTGGTCTTGGCTCGGTACATTCAGTTCATCATTTGGTTCACTTTCCCTATTCCATCCCTTCTATTCTTTATTATTCTTTCATTCTCCATCCTTCCCTTTACCCATTTTCCCCTCGGGACATTCACCATTCATTTATCATTCGGTCGTGGCACTATTGTTTTATATTTGGCCACCTTCTATTGTTCTATTTTTCACTCACACTCCTACTCGTTTATTATCGGACATATCTCATTGTTTTATTCTCGTTTACATCTTATTGTTCTATTTTAGATCACTGTGGACAATACTCCCATATGGTCTCCATACCTTATTCTTTTCTCCATGTCTTATGCCACTCTTATTCCACATTCCACCTCTTAATCTATATAAGTAGCAAATGCATGTACATAGTTCCTCAGTCTGAGTATCAACTAGGTTTACACCTTCCTACTCTTTAGAGTCCTTTACTTGGGCCAACGCACTCAGCAATCTCTTGAGTATCTCATCTGTCCCAAATCAGTGGCATACACAGAAAGTAGGGTGCAACTGTCAGGAACCGTACGCTGGCAAGCCGACTATTCAATTCAGCCCACTCAGCCCAACTCCGCTCTCGCTCGCTATTCACATTACGCCCTCAGCCCACAGACTATATGCACCTCGTGCATCCGTCTTGGCGTCATGTGCTCCTGTCAAATCACTCCACTCATTTATGTCACATTCCACATGCTCGCTTTTCCATTCCGTTCTCATTTACGTTTAATATCTGTCATTACGTTTCATCTCATTTTCATCTGTTCGCAATTCCGTTCACTCCTTTATATCCGAATCTGCTATTACATCCTTAGGGTAACTTCATTGGGAATCTGAGTGACACGTCACTCAACAATGTCACGGAGGAGATCATTATTGGGATGTAGTATTTCTGTTCTTCGCTTTTCACGTTCCTCGGCTTTCTCATTCTATTATAGGAATCTATTCGACTCCTAATAGATTAGAAAGTAGTATAAAAGCTCTTGTACTATTAGTTCAGTCTTCAGTCAGAAAATCAATCTTGATTTTGACTAAGTTCCTCTGTTCACTTCCGTTGTAAAAGGCAACAAATTCCCACAGTGATGTGTTCTTTCAACTGGGCCAAAAGGCCACTATGCCAGGTTATCTGGCATTAGTCTGTGGGCACTATTTAAACAGCAATTTGTTACATGTATTCACCAACCATTGCAATGGTATGTAACATCCGTCTCTTCTGTCTCTCTTCGCTATTACGAAATTTGGGGACCGTACGATCCAAGTGGGCGCAACGCAAGTACGTTGAAGCCAACCCCAACTCCGAACCTCGCCAATAACTTTGCCATTGGGAGAATTAATATATTACGATTACGTCTTATTCATCATCGTAACAGCAACACACGAGTACGTTGAAGCCAAGCCACTACGACTGGCCTGCAGGACTTGGCCAGTTCCTGCCTGTACCTTTGGCATTACTGAGGCCTGACAAGTATGTACAGAGGGAGAGGTGACTTATAAATAGGATATGGTTGTTAAAGTACTATTTTGTCACTAACCTTGGTGCTTTGATCATCTTGACCATCAACCTTGGTCCATTGACTACTTCTGTTGATGACCTTGGTTTTTTAAATATCAGATCTCAGTGCTTAGTACTCATTTTAGTCTTGTTACCCCATACTATGTCTTACCCTAATTAGTTGTTCCACTCCTATGTTTTATCCCAATTAGTCTTACTCCATGTTTCTATATAGTATGTATGTTTCTTAACTGTTGGGATCTCTTTCCTGATGTCCCCATCTACCATATATGATTATTACCAGCCTTATGCCCAATTAGGGAATGGCACGGGTCACCCATGGGTCAAATGTGAGTGACCCACACCCAACCCCCCATGGGGAACCTGAACCCATCAACCCATAGGTTGACAGGTGTCAGGTGCATGCTACACCCACATGTATGTGGTGCATGTGTTTCATATGTGTGTGCATACAGTGCATGCATGTCATATGTACATACATGACACCGTGGGTTGGGCTAGGTTTTGGGTGCTCTCGGCTTGACCCACATCCAAACCCTAAGGACACCTAACCCAGTGACCCATGTGGGTTGGCATAACCTGTGCCATTCCTTATATCCAATAAGCCACACACCCTATTCCACCTATCTTTGTATTTTCTGCCTATCCTACCCAGGGAACGGCACGGGTCACCCACGGGTCAAATGTGGGTGACCCGCACCCGACCCATGGGAAACCCGAACCCGTCAACCCATGGGTCCACGGGTGTCGGGTGCGCGCCGCACCCGCACGCGTGCGGCGCGTACGGCGCATACGGCGCGTGCGGCACGTGCGGCGCGTGCGGCGCGTACGGCGCATACGGCACGTGCGGCGCGTACGGCGCATACGGCGCGTGCGGCGCGTACGGCGCGTACGGCGCGTACGGCGCATACGGCGCGTACGGCGCGTACGGCGCGTGCGGCGCGTACGGCGCGTACGGCGCATACGGCGCATACGGCGCGTAAGGCGCATACGGCGCGTGCGGCGCGTACGGCGCATACGGCACGTGCGGCGCGTACGGCGCATACGGCGCGTACGACGCGTACGGCGCATACGGCGCGTACGACGCGTACGGCGCATACGGCGCATACGGCGCGTACGACGCGTACGGCGCGTGCGGCGCGTTCGTCGCGTTCGTGGTGTCGCGTGCGCGTACGGCGTTTTCGTCGCGTTCGGGGCGTCGCGTTCGTGTCGGCGCGTGCGCGTATGCATAAGTTGCGTTCGTGTCGGAGTTGACGCCCCGGGTTGGGCCCGGGTCACGGGTGCTCGCGGCTTGACCCGCACCCACACCCAAGGACACCCGACCCGGTGACCCGTACGGGTTGGCCTGACCCGTGCATTTCCCTAATCCTACCTATTCTGTCTTGGCATCACATACTACAACAGAAACAGGCAGGGCTAGATGATGTCAGAACAAACTGAACAATTATCATACAAATGGACCCTACTTATACTACTAAAGTTGTTGTGGTGTGCTGATGCATATCTCTCACAATAGAATAATAAGAACAATAGGGATAACCCAAAGTCCACTTGGCAATTGCTCAAGTGTCACTGCTTTTACTACACTCCCCCTTGATTGAGCCATAGATGAGACATGTCTGCTTGCAAAGGAACTCATGTTAGTTGCAAGACATGGACTTTGTTAACAGATCAGCAATGTTATTTTTAAGAACATGAGCGGCAAGGTTCTTAATGTGTATATCTCGGGAAGGTTGAAACTTTGCAGAAGTTCAGAATAGGGCTTGGCTTTAGCTTATGTGCTGCACTGTCCAAATCTTGTTGTATCCCTAACTTCAGACAGAGGTTCAGAGTGGAGCGAGGTTGTAGAAACCCTTGGGTAAAAGCTCAGAGACTGAGCAAGGTTGCCTGGTCAAATTCTAAGTTGATTATCAGACTACCAAACTTCTACTTTACATGTGTATTATATACTAGTAAGTATTGCAAATTTCAGTAAACTTAGTAACCGAGAACAAGGGGAAATGTGAATGGAGAAAGGATCTCTGATCGAAAGAACAAGGGATCAAAAGTACAAGGGGCCGATGTAGAGTTGCTCTAGGTAATTAATACCTAAAAGCCTGCGTGCACCGGTCCTTTTCTATGGCAGGATATAGTGCAGTCGTTCGGCACAGCTGGATTAAGGTCTGTGACACAGCAATGTATGAATGTAAATAGAATGTAAGTGATGAGGATGTGATGTGACAGGGACGTGACTGTGATAATGTCATGTATGACTAAGACTTAGACTTGGACTTGGAGACTGGACTTGGGGCTTTAACTTGTGAACTTGTTATTACAAAGGTGAGGCAGAGGCCTTTATATCCAAAAACCAAGCAACAATGCGAAACAATGTGAGAGATTGGCTATGTCAGTTGAATGACAAAGCACAAGAACAAAGTATACAAAAGAGAAAACTATGAAGAAACTCAGGAGAAATGGTACAACATCGAGGCTGCACGAATAGGGGCTAGGGGCTATGATAGGGGGGAGACTAACCAAATAGGTAAGGATCATGAGTAACAACAAGAAAAGACTAACAAAATAGGAAACAGGTCTGAGTCAAGCCAAGAAAAGGGGAAACATATAAAAGAAACAATAAGGAAGTCCACCAATAAATATCTAACAACCTTGTCCACTACTCCTGAGGGGCCTTAAGATGAGTCAGGGGACTGAGTCATCTCGGAGTATTTCCGGGTTACAGGCAACATATCTTCTGCAATTTCTCCAGTATCCAATCCAAGGATAGGGGTCTGGGAGTAGGAGGACTAATGGGTATACAGTCGTGCACTCTTATCTTATGGTTAAGAGTGAGTTGAATGGAGTGGGCGGGGTAATCAGGATGGGATGGTGCCCTAAACTCTGCCTCATATTCCACTCTACTCCTATCATGATATGCTGGTCTAGACATCATTCCAAGAAATATGTATAGTTCTCAGCTTTCTGGGAAATAGACTGCATCTCCTATCGTATATGACTGAGTGTAGATTAGATGGGATCTTCTTCTGGATTCATCACAGAAAACCTTGGTGCTGCCTGTTCCTGGCCAACTAGGGCTATCACCTGCCTCTTTCTCCTCCCCTCCTGATCCCTGAGCTTGGGCGACAGTCTCAGTATCCTGTCCTCCTCTGACTGCTACAATGGCTCCCATTGTCTCCCCAATTTCCTCCCTCACAGCCTCAGTGCAGGGTTTGTCCGAGATTGTGGGGCAGCTTCTGGGCGAGATAAAAGAGGTCAACATCAAGATTGGAAGGATGCAAAAGTGTATAAGGAGGTTAGAGGAATTAGTGTATGGAGGAAGTGATTTTTCAGTATGCAGGGGGTGTTCTGAGACCTAAGACTGTGTCTGTAAGCAAGTAGGGTGGAATTAAACATTTTTAAAGGATAGCTAGCAGTCTGGCTTGGACAGATAAGATTTGTGGAAATCTTGAATAAGTTCAGAAGCGTGATCAAGTTTGGTTGTGAGAATCCACAAGGTTTCCTCATCGGTTCCTTCGTAGCCTGTCCATTGAACCAAGTACAGTAGCCTGCATGCCCTTCATCTATTGTCAGTTTTAGAGTCTAAGATTTCAGAGATTTCAAACTCTGGTTCTCCATTGATTATGACAGGAGGCAGAGGTGGCTGTGTGTGGTTCGGTATGTTATTGGGCAAGGTTGGTTTGAGCATTGAAATGTAGAAAACAGGGTGTACTGCTTTCATGTAACCTGGAAGTTTCAGGGTAACTGAGTGAGTACTGGGACAAGCAATGATTTCAAAAGGACCCAAAAACTTCTCAGCAAGCTTCTTGGTAGTGTTACAATGTGAAGGAATGATGTAATCATAATTAAACGTAAAATCTCCCAAAGATAAACAATGGCAAGATTCGGGGCAGGGTAGGCTTCAACTTGTATGTTGCGCCTACCAGATCACACTGACCCTAATTTCAGAAAGGCAAGACAGAGAATTAGCTAGTAGAGAATCAAGGTTGATTATCTGACTGAGGACTGAACTACTGAAGTACAAGATCTTTATACTACTTTCAAATCTACTAGGAGTCGATTAGATTCCTATAATAGAATAAGAAAGCCGAGGATTGTGAAAAGCGAGAATGGAAATACTATACCCCAAATAATGATCTCCTCCGTGACATTGGGGAGTGACATGTCACTCCGATCCCCAATGGAGTTACCCTAAGGAATGTAATAGCAAATCGGATATAAGAGACTGAGCGGAATTGCAAATAAATAAAAGTAGAGCAGAACGTAAATGAAAGGATATTAAACGTAAATGAGGACAGAATGGAAATGCGAGCATATGGAGTGTGCCATAAATGGAATGAATGAATTGACAGGAGCATGTGACACCAAGACAGATACATGAGGTGGATATAGTCCATGGGCTGAGGGCGTATAGTTGAATAGGTGAGCGAGGGCAGAGTGGGCTGAAATGAATACTTGGGTATGCTGGCATACAGTTCCTAACAGTATCCCCCCCTTATGGCTGAGTCCTACAAGTTCTAGAACGGCGGCCCCGTTGGAGTTCAGAAATGCGAAAGCATATAAGAGAAGTCATGGGGGAGTTTGGGTGGTAACCGTTTGACACAATGGAACCCTTGTACATCAACCCTGCCTACGTGCAGAAGCTTATGGGTCTCTACCCCTTGCCAATCACCAGCTACCTCAGGGGTGAAACTACCCTCCCTGTCACTGTCCCGTCCCCCTCATTGTCAACCATCGAGCACAGCCAAGCGCTACTCAAGTAGGACCACATTGATGTGTGAGAGCCCTGGTTTGAAGGGGCCAATTCGAAAGGTGCAAAGGTGAGTAAAGTATTGCCTCGGAATTAAACTTTTTACTGATTGCTTGCTTGCAGTACGCTCATCTTCAAATGAGGAATGACAAGGGTGATGCAAATGGCATTTTCTATCGAAAGGTGAAGTTGGGTGAAGAAGATGACCGCACACCTTGGTCCCGTGGATGGGTCGTCAAAAAGCCCTGCAAACACTGCAAAAAGCGAGGCAACACATGCCTTTGAAAATGGGACGCCGATTTGGATATGGGAGCATGTGTATGGTGTAGTGAGAGGGGTGTGGGTTGTTCTGTGAATGTGCGAGGTAGAGGCACTAGTAAGAGGAAGGATAAGGGAAAGGCGAGAAATAGTGAGGTTGAGGGAAGTCCAAGGAAGAAAAGGGTGAGGGAAGGTATACCTGAGGTTCGGGATTCAGATGGGCCAGGACCCTCGAAAAGGATGAGGATGTGCACTCCCCTCTTCCAATGTGGGGCTTCAAGTTCCCGCTCATCATCCCCTCCACTTCCTGACCCATCCACCCTCTTACCACTATCGGCGGTACCGACACCGCAATTAAGGGTGTCAACCCCCATGCCTCCACCCCCTCCACCGCCTCCTACTCCTTCACCACCACCTATGCCATCTCCCCCACCTCTTCCCTCACTGCCTCCCATAGTCGTCCCCCCTCCTCCCCTCATTGTTCCTGCACCTCCCCAGCCCTCCCCAGTTATCGCCTTGACTGCAGCTCTGGTAGAGCTCAAGCAGTCAGTCGATGAGCTTTGGCTTGAAGTGGCAGATAGCAAGCGTGAAAACACCGAGCTGAGGTTGACCAATGATGAATTGCGAGCGGAGGTAAGAAACTTGTCATTGCAGATCAGTTATCAGATGTCTGCCAGTGCAAACGTTGTGCAGGAACCATCCAGGGTGTAAGGAACTTGGGGAAAATTGGGTGTTGGGGTCTGAAAACCTAAAGAATGTCTTTGAGGAGGCTGAGGAAGATGGAGAAGTAGAATTAGGATTGTAGAATAGGAATGGGTGACTTAATTGTATAATTTTAATTTGACTTGAATGTGAATATTGGGTGAAGGTTCAGAATTAAGAGTTGAATTGGAATAAGGAATGATGGAATGGAAACTGAGGTTTGAACTTGAAAACAGAAAGAAGAAGCTGAATTGCAAGTTGGAATGAATGAATCAGAATTGAGGTTTTTTTTTTTTGAACTTGAAGACAGAATGAATAGAACTGAAATGCGAGAGTGATAATGAATGGAATGAGCGAGAGTGAACGGAAGAGAAATTGCAAGGTGCTTATGGAATGGGTAATGGTCCAGGTTTGGATAGATACAACTTGTGAAAGTCTTGAATGAGTTCTGAAGTGTGGTTGAGTTCTGTTGCAAGGAGCCATGAAGTTTCTTTGTCTGTGCCTTCATATCCTGCCCACTGCACTAAGTACAACAACTTGCATGCCATACATTGATTATTGATTTTTGAGTCGAGGATCTTGGATATCTCAAATTTGGTTTTGCCATCGATTATAACTAGGGGTGGAGGTGGTTGAATGTGATTTGGAATGGGATTAGGAGAGGCTGGCTTGAGCATTGAAATGTGGAATACAGGATGTACTGCGTTCATGTAGCCTGGGAGTTTCAGAGTAACTGAGTGAGTACCCGGACGTGCAATGATTTCAAATGGACCCAAAAACCTCTCAGCTAGCTTTTTCGCAGGACGGGTAGTCCTGAGGAATTTGGCTTTGATAAACGTGAGACTGCCAATAGGAAAGTCTGGAGATGGGAGTTGTTTAGCATCAGCTGAGGTCTGGTACATTTGTTGAGCATCGAGGATATTGGTTCAAAGTTGCTGATGCAACTCATCCAGGTCGACTACAAAGTCTTGCGCTCGTGATGAAGCGAGGTCGCATTCGGGATAAATGGTGAAATTGGGATGATAGCCTTTGTTGGCAAAGAAAGGCAAGACTCCAGTGGTGGCACTGGGAGCGTTGTTATAGGCAAACTCTGCAAGGGGTAATAGCGAAGCCCAGTTGTCTTGTTGATAGTTGCAATAGACATGAAGGTACTGTTCTAATGTCTGATTAGTACACTTGGTCTGGCCATTGCCTTCTGGATGATAGCCTGAGGTGAAATGCAACTTTATGTCGAGGGCTTTCCTGAGAGAACGCCAGAAGTGGGACACAAATTCCAAGCCTCTATCTGAAGTGACGCGAGAAGGAATGCCGTGTTTGGAGAATACATGAAGTATGAAGAGTTCTGCGAGCTGAGCAGAAGTGATGGTAACAGAAGTGGGAATGAAGATAGACTGTTTGGAAAAGCGGTCGACTATGACTAGGATGGCCGTGAATCCTGAGGATGTGGGAAGCTGCTCAATGAAGTCCATGGATATAGAGTTCTAGGGTTTATCTGGTACCGGAAGCTGTTTGAGTAATCCATATGGCTTATGATGTTGCGATTTATTCCGCATACATGTCGTGCAGGACTTGCAGTAGTCTTTAACAAATGAGTGCATGCCAGGCCAATTGTAGTTGCATCTGACAAGGTCTATGGTTTTGTTAATTCCGAAGTGTCCAGAAAGAATGTGATCATGCTTATGTTGTAACATGCATAAGTGTAAGTCTTGGGCCTCGGGAATGTAAATGCGATTGTCGAATAGTAACAGACCGTTGGAATTAGTCTGCCACTTTGGGTCGATGTTATTTGCGAGGTGTTTCTAGGCTAAGGAGTCAGAGGGAAGATGATGTTTGATGTTATTCAGGATATGCTCGGTGTCCATAAGAGTCGAGGCCCTCAGTACGGGTTCGATGAGGCTCTGTTAGCGTCTGAGTTTGCGTCAGGTCTGAGCTGACGTAAGTCAGTCTGAGTCGTGTGTTCGGAGTCGTAAGGACTTGGCTTCAACTTTAATGTTGCGCCCTCCTCGATCATCAGTCCTTTATTTCGGAGGTTCGGAGAAGATAAGTTTTCGGAGTTCAAGAGTGAGTGGGAATACAAGTCGATATTCGAACTAAGGTATAGTACAGAAGTCTGGAGGTATTTATACATATGATCCTTATTGTAACTAATTAGGAATGATCAAGAGAACAACAAGATGAACGAAAACGGAGTACAAGAGGAATATACATTGGTGTTACAATAAGACTATTGTTCGACGAAAAAGGAAGATGTCCGAGGTCCGAGGTTAAGAATGCTAGTTGGACTCGGAGGTGGCAATGTAGGTTTGGACTTGGTTCGGAGTAGGGTTCTTTCGTAGTGCCCTATATCGGATGTCCGGGATGCTGGAGTTATATCGCGGATATAACAGTGCCCCCCTGTTAGGACCGAGCCTCGAGGTCCTGGCGCCTAATGGTGATGGAAGTGATCATGGGAAGATTAGGTGATTAGGCATTGCGATAAGGTATATAAAGGGGGACCCTTTTTCATAGTAACTCAACCATGTCTTCGCCATCCTCCATGTTAGACGACGAGGTGATCCTCGAGAGAACATTGCGAGAGGCCTCGGAGCAGCTCGAGAAGGTCCAAGCTGACAAAAGACGCAAGGCCAAGGAGGAGGCTGAAAAGAAACGGAAGGCCGAGGAGGAGGCCAAACGAAAAGCGGAGGAGGAGGCCCAACGAAAAGCGGAGGAAGAGGCCAAACATAAGGCAGAGGAGGAAGCCAAATGGAAGGCGGAGGAGGAGGCTAAGGAGAAAGCTGAAAAGGAGGCCAAAGGAAAGGCCGAAAGGGAAGCTAAGGAGAAGGCTGAAAAAGAGGCCAAGGAGGAGGCCGAAAGGCTCCGAAAGGAGGTGGCTTTGAAAAAGGCCCTCAAGAAGCCACCTCGGAAGAAAACCGTAAAGAGCTCCCAAATAATTCCAGAACTATACACAATAGCGGAGGACGAATCCCAGCAGGGGGAGTCGTCGGCGGTTGTCACTCGGAGACCGTCTCTGAATGCGGAGGCGGGGGGCTCGGGGTTGAATGAATGAGAAAAGGAGCGAGTCCGAATGCTCCAACAGCAACACACACTCCAAGTGCATTGGGCCCAGAAGGCCTACGTGTTATATACCATTGCAATGGTTGGTGAATACATGTAACAAATTGCTGTTTAAATAGTGCCCACAGACTAATGCCAGATAACCTGGCATAGTGGCCTTTTGGCCCAGTTGAAAGAACACATCACTGTGGGAATTTGTTGCCTTTTACACTACGAGAACTCCTTGCTGAGGAGTGCCAGGGCGGAAGGTGCCGAGGTGGGTCTCGGTCTGCTCGAATCGAGTCGAAGGACACTGATTAGCCTGCGTCCTGACTTATATCATCAGCTATCCGAGGACGTGCTTGACTGGGTTGGAGAACCTGGTCGGGTGTGCAAGTGCTGTTCCGATCGGGAGGAACCCTGCGTGTGGCCCGCTTCAGGCAAGGGAACCTCCTGCTTCATTTGTGCCGATCAGAAGGTGAAGTGCAAGGAGAAGGGTGATGGGGAGACGGATGCTGAGGGGAAGAGAGGAAGGGTTGCTTCGGAGGACGGTGCAGGTCCAAAGCTGAAGAGGCAGAAGGTGGAGGTAGTGATTGAGGGGCCATCTCGGGGTCTGAGCACCTCCGGGGCTGATTTGAGGGAGGTGGTTGAGGAGCTGCGGGGGTTGAGGTGGGATGTGCGGGGCATCCAAGAGGAGAACCGGAGGATTGCCGAGGCCTTGGTGCACATGAATGACCTCCGCATTCTTGAGCAGGCTCGGTGGTATAACTGGTCGCAGAAGACGGATGAGTGGTGGGGAAGTTCTCCGAGGGAGAACTGGGCAGGACCTCTGAAGGGTAAGGGGAAGGAGAAGGAGGAGGATAAGGGGAAGGGCAAGGAGAGGGAGAAGGAAGATGAAGGGGGTCCGAGGGACGATGGGTCGGACCAGGATGATGCGCCTGGGTCTTCGGAGTAGGAGTTGTATTATATTATATATATTTTTTGAAAATATTTTTGAATCTTGAGATCGAGTGAAACGTCTAAGTCAGAAGAAGTGAACTATCGGTCCGAGGTGAGGGACTCTAGGACATCACCGAGGGACCTGGTTTGTCAGGGTAGGCTCAGTGGAAGTCAGAAACTACTTCGGAGGCATGGTCAAGTTCGTTGGCTAGACTTTGTCTCCAATCTTGAAGTTTGGGGGGACCGCTCGGCGACGATCTGCGGAGGCTGAGTATTGGGTCTGAGCTTCGGATATGGTCTTTTGGAGTTGTTGGTGCAGGTCGTCCAAGTCGACTACAAAGTCGTGTGCCCGAGAGGAAGCAAGGTCGTGTTTGGGGTGGAAAGTGATGTTTGGATGATAGCCCTTGTTGGCATAGAAGGGGGAGATTCCCGTCGTTGCGTTGGGGGCATTGTTGTACGCGAATTTGGCGATAGATAATAGTTCGGACCAGTTGTTTTGCTGGTAGTTGCAATACACTCGGAGATACTGTTCGAGGGTTTGATTCATGCGTTCAGTTTGTCTATCCCCCTCGGGGTGGTATCCTGACGTGAAGTGAAGCTTCATGTCTAGGGCTTTGCTGAGGGATTGGAAGAACGAGGAGACAAACTCGGACCCTCGGTCTGAGGTAACATGTGATGGTACTCCATGCTTTGAGAATACATGTAGGACGAAGAGTCTGGCAAGGGTTGGGGTGGTGATTGTGTCGACGGTGGGGATGAAGAGGGACTGCTTTGTTAGGTGGTCTACGATGATGAGGATAGTGTCATAGCCATCTGAGGTGGGCAGTTTCTCTATGAAGTCCATAGAGATGGAGTTCCAAGGTCATTTGGAGATCGGTAATTGCTTGAGTAGCCCGTAAGGGCGATGTGGCATTGTCTGACAAACCCTTACGGAGCAATACACTATCGGTTGTCTGAAAAGAAACACTTAGAACATGGATTAAGCAAAGAACGAAGAACCTACACCCGTCGTTGCTCCCCTGTTGGGAAGCGAACGCGGAGGTCAATGGCTTTTTGAATTACAGAGTTGGAGGAGCCATCGAAGAGTCGTAGCGGAATCGGAGTGATGTCGTAGGTTTGGAGTTGATGCTTTATAGCGTAGTCAGAGTCCAGGAAGCAATGAGTTGATCCTGAGTCTATTAGAGTGTCAATATACGTGGTTTCAAGGTGGAGACGGATGGTCAAGGAGTTTGGACTGGAAAGAGCGGATACATTGAGTCTCATCTCCATTGGTGCATCATTAGGTTCAGCGCAGCCCCTAACTGATGCTGGAGTCGAAGGGCTGCTTAGAGATTTTTTGACTCCGAGGTATCTTCTACTTCGGAGATCGTTGCCTCGGTCGTGCTTTCTACGATAGTAGTTGCATGTCCTTTGGCGGCGGCGGAGGTTGACTTGGGACATTCCTTCGCTACATGACCGGTTCTTCCACAGAACAGGCAGAGGTTGTGCTCGAAACGGCATTGTCGTTCTTGAGGCGTGAGTTTGCCGTCTTTGCCGAGTTTCATGCTCATGTCCGAGGTTGGCTTATTCGGGGTCTGGTTGGGGTTCGGAGGTCTGGTGCTCGTTCTTGCGATCGGAGCTGTTGGTGCCCTGTTCCTGTCATACGGACGTTCAGGGGCTTTGGACGTGGAGGCTTCCCGAGACATTTTGGAGCACCTTTCCCAGTAATGGGAGTCGATCGACTGAGACAGTCATCGTAGTTGTAGTAGGGAGTCGGGCTTTCCTACGCGGGCGATTTCGTCTTTGATCCTATTGGGTAGGTCGTTGTAGTATTGGCGACGGAGTGCAGAGTCTCCCCACTGAATGCAAACGGCGAGCCTATTGAATTCCACCACGTACTTTGTGATGCGTTGGTTGTCGTGCATTCGGAGGGCTTCGAGGTC
>QLPI01001004.1:0-35817 GCA_003314275.1 Chroogomphus rutilus
ACGCATTCAAGAAGGAATCTGGACCTTGGTTCAACATGTGTGTTTACAGTTGGCCGAAGGCGAGTGAGACGGTACGACTGTACAAACTGTTCGGATGTCGTTTACTTGGGAAGACTAGTTAGTAGCTCTGAGTAGCAGATCAGTTACTCCGCAGAGAGAAAAAAGAGCCCCATGATTATTTCTCAGTTCTCTAACAATCATGAAACTGTGTTTTTGTAATTAATGATTCATTGAACCTGTGGATATCCCATATATTGCTTTTCCTGAATAAAGGCTTCCTATGTATGATACCCAGAACTGTCTTTCCTCTCAATGTTGACCCTCTCCAATCTATTTAATAGAGTTGCTGCTCAGGCCCTGTGGACCAAATCTACTTGCAGGGACATCCTGGAACACCCAGGCCTTCCCTTTGGTGGCAGAAGGAGATCTTCAGCAGACCTTGTCAATGTTTTTGCTCTTCCCTTTAGATTGGTTGGAGTTGTTAGTCTGCTGATGTTAGTCTGAGTTGGACTTATTCAACTTCTCTGATTTTCCTTCATTTTTCAGCCCAATACTACCCTCTCAGGCCTGTTCCCACTTTCTCTCCAGGTACCACAATCCTCTGAGCCAAATTTCAGAGCTCATTGAGAGATTGTGGTTTGGTGAAGTTGATCAGTCTGTCTTTAGGGAATGGCATGGGTCACCCACAGGTCAAAAGTGGAATTGCAAAATAAGGAAAGTGGAGTAGAATGTAATAGGAAAATATTAAAGGTAATAAAGTGAAAATGGATATGCAAGAAGGGATGGATGTAAATGAGTGGAGCGTATTGAAAGTTGCCTGTGATACCAAGACAGATACACAAGGTGCATTGAATTTGAAGGCTGAAGAGTGTATGGTTGAATAGGTGAACGAGGGTGGAGTTAGGCTAAACGGGCTGATTTGAATAGTCAGGCATGCCAGTGTAACGGTTCCTAACACCATGTATCAAAATTGATTTGCAACTCTTCTAAGGTAGAAGACAAACAGTTTCCGCTATAGTCACGTGACTCAAGCGTGACATCCACCATTTTGCACAAGGATCTGGCAACATCGACAAAAAAATTATTCTAAGACCACAGATCCATGGCATAGAACTATATGTACATATTGTTGGTTTTAAAATCACTTTTGCAAATGTAGTATATCCAAACTTTCAAACATCTTTTCAAAATTCATAATCACATTTTTCAAGCAGTCTGACACTGTCAAAAAATTTTTGGTCACAAAATTTTTGCGCTGATATAATCACCTATATAAGGAAATATTCCATATATAGAAATTTATTCCCACCGGTAATATTTTTTTTGCGCTGATATAAGCACCCATATAAGGCAATATTCCATATATAGAAAGACATTCCCACAGATAAGGTAGATGACATATGGATTCCACTAAGTCATGTGACTCAAGTGTCATATCCACCATTTTGCACAAGGATCTGGCAACATGCCAGATACTATTCTAGCTGAGTTGGACAGGGCTCATATTGTATAGTGTAGCACAATCATTTTTTCCAAAAAAATTGTCATCTTCTATAGCAGAATACAATTTTTTTTCAAAAAATTTTTTGACGATGAAAATTTTTGTGCTGTGACCGTGACAATGTCACGATCACGTGATGTAGCGGAAACCGTTTGTCTTCTACCTTATGAAACTATCTAAACTGGTAGCCTACCTTAGTTTAGTACTCAGGTTATGTTAAGGATGTGAAATAGACATATTCATAACTCCTAATGTAATATCTCCCACTGTAGTAACAATGGTGAGGTTCTGAATAGGGTATGGCTTTAACTTATGTGTTATGCCCACCAGACCACACTGGACCCTAATTTTGTATAGATAGAGGATGGAATGGTGAGACAGAAATTAAGACAGAAGTGAATGGGGGAATCTTAGTTGATATATTCTGACTGAAGAGCAGACTACTAAATCTACAAGTTCTTATACTACTTGCTTATCTATGAGGAGTTGAATGAATTCCTATAATAGATGAGAAAGCTGAAGATTGATTATGTGAGAGAAGAATACTATGTTCCAATCTTGATCTCCTCCATGACAGTAGAGATGATGTATCATCCCAATACCCAGTGGAGGTTTCCTATAAGGAATGTAGCAGTGGATTGGATATCAGAAATAGAAATGACAGAACAAAATTACAAATAAGAAAAGTAGAGCAGAACATATAAGGAAATATTAAAAGTTATAATAGCAAAGTGGTCAATAAAAATACCGAAAATGGATATGTGAGCATGATGGATGTAATAAGTGGAGTGTAATTGAGTATTGCATATGATGCCAAGATAGAATAGGCTGAATATGCAAAGTGTACTGAATTTGAAGGTTGATGGAGCATATGTAAGGGCAACCCTCCTTCGGAACTGATCTCGCAACTGCCGGAGGCTAGAACCAGCGGGACACTACCCAGCCCTGGACGTCCTCCTAGGCCTGACTATGGGACTCGAACCCAGAGCCTACCCATAGGCTTCTCAGATCTAAGCAGGGGGAATCCGAAGTTTAATTATCACTACTACCTAAGTACATGTAGGGCTCTCACCTAAGCAGGGGGAATCCGAAGAGGAAAGTCTAAGGATCCCGCTGCTGGTGAACCTCTTTTATACCCTTTATGTAAGTGGTCTGTGCACTAGCTTATAAATCAACACAGGTGCTTATTCCCGGTTCCAGTCATCATGTTAAGATCATTCCTATCTCCTGCTCGGTGGTCCCTCGGACCTGGGTCTCCTGGCCTTGGAGTTGGGGGGAGTCCGAGATAGGGCCTCGGAGTTGGGAGGAGTCCGAGATAGGGGTTCGGACTTGGATCAGGACTCGGAAGGGATCGTCCTCTGACATTGGTAGTCTTTCGGACTTTGGTCTCTCATCCTTGGAGTTTAGGTGGAGTCCGAGATAGGACCTCGGACTTGTCGTCAGGACTCGGAGAGGGTCGTCCCCTGACATTAATGGGACCAACCTGAAAAAGTTAAAAGGTTTTATTTTTATTTGCAGAATGAACTTCTGTACTTGGCCTAACTCATTTCCTGATGATATGCAAAAGGTCAACTACATAGTCTCCTATCTGAAGGGAATGGCTTTGGAATATTTTGAGCCTTACCTGACCAGCAACCCCAACATGGAACTGTCAGGGGACGACCTTCTCCAAAGCCTGATCCAAGTCCAAAGTACCATTTCAAACTCTGATCAACTCCGAGGCTAAGACACCCAGAGACCACCGAGTAGAGACAGGAACGATCTTGAAGTATGATGACTAGAAACTCGGAGTAAACATCCGAGCCTCGGACCTAGTACCAGGAAGTTGGCTCTACAAACTCCGATGTATTGATTTGTAAGCTAGTGCACAGACCACCCACATAAAGGGTATAAAAGGGGCTCACCAACAGCGGGATCCTTAGACTTTCCTCTTTGGATTCCCCCTGCTTAGGTAAGGACTTCACATGTATTTAGGTAGTAGTAAATAATTAAAACCTTTGGATTCCCCCTGCTTAGCTTGCCTCTGAGATATACCTTGGAGCTGTAAGAGGGTTGCCCTTACAGGAACCTCGTTGGACGAGTGACTTAGAGCTATTCATTGATGAGCTGCAAATTAACTTTAGCTCATGGGACGAACAAGCTGATGCTGAGCTCACCCTTGAGAAGCTGACTATGTAGGATAATCATAAGGCAACTAGGTTTTTTGTAGAATTTTACAGGCTCTTGGCTCTTGTCGATTACAACGACAATGCTCTCCTCCACAAGGTGTCAGGGGACGACCCTCTCCGAGTCCTGATGACAAGTCCGAGGTCCTATCTTGGACTCCACCTAAACTCCGAGGATGAGAGACCAGAGTCCGAAAGACCACTGATGTCAGAGGATGACCTCCTCCGAGTCCTGGTCTAAGTCCAAAGCCCTATCTTGGACTCTCCCTAACTCCGAGGTCCTATCTCGGACTCTCCCCAACTCCAAGGCCCTATCTCGGACTCTCCCCAACTCCGAGGCCAGGAGACCTAGGTCTGAGGGACCACCAAGCAGGAGATAGGAATAATCTTAGCACTATGACTCCAACCCGGAATAAGCGCCTGAGCCTCAGACTTAGTACCAAGAAGTCGGCTCTACAGACTCCGATATGTTGATTTATAAGCTAGTGCACAGACCACTTACATAAAGGGTATAAAAGAGGTTCACCAGCAGCGGGATCCTTAGACTTTCCTCTTCGGATTTCCCCTGCTTAGGTGAGAGCCCTACATGTACTTAGGTAGTAGTGATAATTAAACTTCGGATTTCCCCTGCTTAGCTCGCCTCTGAGATATACCTCGGGGCTGTAAGAGGGTTGCCCTTACACAAGGTGTATATGGCTCTGCCAAAATGCATCAAAGTGTTAAGTCTTGGTAAAGCCGATGAGTCGGTCAAGTCCTGCAGACCGTTTGAGGTAGCTTGGCTTCAACATGCTTGTGCATTGTGCCCTGCTCTTCCGTGCATGCCACTAATTTAGTCTAAAGAGAGACCCGGGAGGGTACCGAGAGTGTCGGTCTAAGTAAGGGACTTTAGACTAAAGAAGGGGAGACGAGAGTAGGTAAACCAAGTCAATATTCAGAGTGAGGAACTAACTATATACATCCGCTACTTATATAGGTTAAGAAGCAATATGTGAAACAGGGTGGCATAAGGAATGGAGAACAATAAGGTATGAAGGATCATGTGGAGGTATTGTCCACAGTGATCAAGAATAGAATAAGAAATGTAAGCAAGAATAGAATAATGAAATATGGCTGAGAATAAGATAATGAGAGAGTGGATGAGAATAGAACAATGGAAAATGACCAAAGATAAAACAATAGGACCATGACCGAATAATAAATGAATAATAAGTGTCCTGAGGAAAATGGATAAGGGAATGGATGGGGAATGAGAGAATAGTAGAGGATAGAGGGGATGGGATGAGAGGAGTGGTCCAGATAATGTACCGGATGTACCGAGCTGAGACCGCGTGATAGTGAGGGATGATATGGGTAAGGATCGGTCGGTCAGTATTGCCAAGTGAACCAGGGCTCGGTATCATAGACTTGACACAAAGATGGCCTCATCCACTTCAATAAACCCACACTCTCAATGACCTTCAAAACCTCATTCAAAGGATCAACATGAGGTATTGGGAATGAAAGGCTGAACAAGCTCAGGAGGGTAGTAATGAGCCGAAGAAAGATTCGAAATTGGACAAGCCTGGCAACAGATCCACCTCAGACAACCACCAGAAAGGTAACAGCAACAATAACAGCTGTAACAAGGACACCTTGAACCAACCGAAGGGCAAGGACAATAAAACTCCTCAGCCAAACCCACCTAAGTATGCTAAGAATCTCAGCAAGGATGGCAAGCTCCTCCTAAAGGAATGACAAAGATACATGGACAATAACCTGTGTCTCCTTTGCACTGCCAGTGATCACAAAGTCTCCGAATGCCCTAAAGCAACCAAGGCCCACATGACTACAACTCCTGACTCCACCTCCCAGGTGACTGAAACCTTGGACACCAAAGCTGAGGAATCAGCCAAGGCACCCAATAACTAGCCTGCCATCCATTAGCCTCTAAGCATACCAAGAGTTGTGTTGACTTGGGAAGAGGTACTAGGAATGCCAACAATGCGTGGGCCGAGCACTATTGCAATAATGCCAACTTCACAATGCTGGTGGGAATCAGCCAAGTCCTGCAGACCAATTGAAGTGGCTTGGTTTCAACATACTCATGCATTGCGCCCTACTTTCTGTACGTGCCACTAATTTAGAACAGATGAGATACCTGGGAGAGTGCTGAGAGTGTTGGCCTGAGTAAGGGACTTCAGATGGAAAAAGGGAAGGCAGGAAGGTGTAAACCTAGTTGATATTCAGAATGGGGAACTATCTACATACATACACTACTTATATAGGTTAAGAAGCGAGATGTGGAATCAGGGTAGCATAAGAAATGGAGAATAATAAGGTATGAAGAGCATGTGGAGGTATTGTCCACAATGATCAAGAATAGAATAAAGGAATGTAAACGAGAATAGAACAATGAAAATAAGATAATAGGAATGTGGCCAAGAATAAGATAATAGAAAATGACCGAATATAAAACAATAGGGTCATGGCTGAGGATAAAACAATAAAGAAATGTCCCAAGGTAAAACAGGCCAAGAAATAAGAAGTAAACGGGGTGGGATTAATGGATAATGAATGGGGGATCATTGGATGATGAATAGGAATGGGGAATGTGGATGATGAATGTGCCAAGCCGAGACTGACGTACCAAGTGACTTGTATGTGGCTTGGTCACTTGCGCATGGAATTAGACTGATCGTTTGGTTGGCACTGCCAAGTTACCTGATACTCAGTATGTGTACTTGACACAGTAGTGAGGTTTAAATTAATGCTTTTATTCCCTTTATTTTTCTTTTAATTCTTCTATAATCTGATTGGGTGCTAAAATTCCTTGGTAACCCACCTGTCATAACTGATTGATTCAGGATCCACTCATAGTTTATTTAAATCTTTTCCAGGAATATAAAAAACCCCTGTTATTTCTATTTTTAATTCCTTTGATCTAATACTGCTAATTCGGTCATTACTCAACTTGTAGATATGTCTGCTAGATTTTCTGTCAGGACAATTTCAGTCTGCCCATCCATCTGTCATGCCACTAGATTCATTGGTCAGCAATACTCAGTCACAACTCACTCACCTGACTAGACAATGGGATGTCTACCTAAAAGGGAGGGGTGGTGACTAGCTGAAAACCCTTCAAACTATGTAACTTTTCCCTCTCAAATACATCCCTTCCCAAATTCCCCCTATCCACACCTCTTTTCCTCTCCCTCCTGACCTTAATTCCCTCTATCTCAACCGTATTTTCTCTCTATCCCAACCTTACATCATCTCAACCCTACCTCATGTGCACACCTGACATCTATTAAGTCTCGGTAATGCTGATAGTGCAGACAGGAGTCGGCCAAGTCCTGCGGGCCGATCGGGGTGGCTTGGCTTCAATGTGCTTGTGTATTGTGCCCTGCTCTTCTGTGTGTGCCACTAATTTAGACAGGAGGAAGACCCAGGAGAGTGCCGAGAGTGTTGGCCCGAGTATGGGACTTCAGAAGGGAGAAGGGAAGACGAGAGGATGTAAACTAAGTTGATATTCAGAGTGAGGAACTGTCTACATACATTCACTACTTATATAGGTTAAGAAGCAAGATGTAGAATAGGGTGGCATAAGGAATAGAGAACAATAAGGTAAGGTAGAAGACAAACGGTTTCCGCTACATCTCGTGACTCAAGCGTGACATCCACCATTTTGCACAAGGATCTGGTAACATTGACAAAAAAATTATTCTAAGACCACAGATCAATGGCATAGAACTATATGTACATAGTGTTGGTTTTACTTTTTGAAAAAATTCACTATTGCAAATGTAGTATATCCAATCTTTCAAACATCTTCCCAAAATTCATAATCACATTTTTTAAGCAGTCTGACACTGTCAAAAAATTTTTGGTCGCAAAATTTTTGCGCTGATGTAATCACCTATATAAGGAAATATTCCATATATAGAAATTTATTCCCACCGGTAATATTTTTTTTGCACTGACATATGCACCCATATAAGGCAATATTCCATATATAGAAAGACATTCCCACAGATAAGGTAGATGACATATGGATTCCACTAAGGTCACGTGACTCAAGTGTCATATCCACCATTTTGCACAAGGATCTGGCAACATGCCAGATACTATTCTAGCTGAGTTGGACAGGACTCATATTGTATAGTGTAGCACAATCATTTTTTCCAAAAAAATTGCCATCTTCTATAGCAGAATACAATTTTTTTTCAAAAAATTTTTTGACAATGAAAATTTTTTGACAATGAAATTTTTTGCGCTGTGACCGTGACATTGTCACGGTCACATGATGTAGCGGAAACCGTTTGTCTTCTACCTTATGAAGGATCATGTGGAGGTATTGTCCACAATGATCGAGGATAGAATAAGAAATGTAAGCGAGAATAGAATAATGAGATATGGCCGAGAATAAATAATGAGAGAGTGGATGAAAATAGAATAATAGAAAGTGGCCGAAGATAAAACAATGGCCGTGACTGAAGTAATAAATGAATAATAAATGTCCCGAGGGGAAACGGGTAAGGGAAAGGATGGGGAGGAAATGAATAATAAGGAATAGGAGGGATGGGGTAGGGAGAGTGGACAAAATGATATGCCAAATCTACCAAGCCAAGACCACATACTAGTGAGGAACGACTTGTCACTGGTGTGTGGGATTAGATGGTAAGGGTCATTCAGTCAGTACTGCCGAGTGATCTGGAGCTCAGTATTGTGGACTTGACAACACCCATCCACCCATGGGAAAAAACCCATAAGATGTTAGCAAGTTAATGCTTGTCTGGGTTAATGTCCAAAAAGAATTGTTTAGAGGGGGCCTTGGCAGGTACCTTGTCAATTACATGTAGGAATAATAGTTTATGTGCATGAACTATTATTCTACCCTTGCCTAGGATTAATTCCACAGATGTTCTATAAATATGATTTAGTTCTTTTACTATGTTTTTGCATACCTTTATGTTTTTAACTGAGAAACCTTCCACTTCAGTAGAAGGGTTTGAGATTTACTCTTCAGAATAAACCTCTTGTCAACAAGTCTTTGGACCTGTTGATTTGGCACTGGTCTTTGGACCAACATACCTAAGAGTGCTTGCTGCACGAGATAATCCAGCAGATTATAGGTGAAAGTAAGATTGATTTTAAAGCTAAGCTATAGAACTAGTCTCTATATATACTAATTCTAAGCTGATTATGTAACTCTTTAATAAGGCAAGACCTTCTGGAAATTAGTAGAGTGTTACAGAAAAGGATAGAAGGTCCTGGAATTCCCTGAAAGTCACAATGTCACCCTTGTAGTCTGTCAGGAACTGTACGCCGGCATGCCCGACTATTCATTTCAGCCCACTCAGCCCAACTCTGCCCTCGCTCGCCTATTCAACTATACGCCCTCAGCCCACAGACTATATGCACCTTGTGTATCTGTCTTGGCATCACATGCTCCTGTCAATTCACTCATTTCATTTATGTCACACTCCATATGCTTGCTATTCCATTCCGTCTTTATTTACGTCAATATCCTTTCATTTATGTTCCACTCCACTTTTATTTATTCGCAATTCCGCTCAGTCTCTTATATCCGATTTGCTATTATGTTCCTTAGGGTAACTCCATTGGGAATCGGAGTGACACATCACTCCCCAATGTCATGGAGGAGATCATTTTTTGGGATGTAGTATTTCCATTCTCGCTTTTCACGATCCTCGGATTTCTTATTCTATTATAGGAATCTAGTCGACTCCTAGTAGATTTGAAAGTAGTATAAAGATCTTGTACTTCAGTAGTTCAGTCCTCAGTCAGATAATCAACCTTGATTTTCTACTAGCTAATTCTCTGTCTCACCTTTCTGAAATTAGAGCCAGTGTGACCCAGTGGGCGCAACACACAAGTTGAAGCCATACCCTGCCCCGAACCTCGCCATTGATTTATCTTTGGGAGATTTTACGTTAATTACGATTACGTCATTCCTTCACATCGTAACATAGTCACTGTCAAGTACACATACCGAGTATCTAGTAACTCGGCAGTGCCGACCGGACGATCAGTCTAATCCCATGTGCAAGTGACCAATCCACACATATGTCACTTGGTACATCGGTCTCAGCTCAGCACATTCACCATTCACATTCCCTATTCCTATCCCTCATCCAGTCTTCCCCACTCATTATCTACTAATCCTGCCCTATCCACTCCTTATTCCTCGACCTATTCTACTTCAGGACATTTTACCATTGTTTTATCTTCAGCCATGACCCTATTGTTTTATACTCAGTCACTCTCTATTATTCTATTCTTGGCCATATTTCTATTATCTTATTTTCATTGTACTATTCTTGTCCACATTCCTTATTCTATTCTTGATTATTGTGGACATTGCCTCCACATGCTCTATATACCTTATTGTTCTCCATTCCTTATTCCACATCTCGCTTCTTAACCTATATAAGTAGCAAATGTATGTAGATGTTTCTTCACTCTGAATATTGACTTGGTTTATGTTTTCTTGTCTTCTCTCCTCCCATCTGAAGTCCCTTGCTTGGGCCAACACTCTCGGCACTCTCTCAGGTCTCTCTTCTGTCCAAATTAGTGGCATGCACGGAAAAGCAGGGTGCAATGCACGAGTATGTTGAAGCCTAGCCACCCCTATTGGTCTGCAGGACTTGGCCGATTCCCATCCGCACTATCGGCATTATTGTCAGGGGATGACCCTCTCCGAGTCCTGATGACAAGTCCGAGGTCCTATCTCGGACTCCACCTAAACTCTGAGGTCCTATCTTGGACTCCACCTAAACTCCGAGGATGAGAGACCAAAGTCCGAAAGACCACTGATGTCAGAGGACGATCCCTTCCGAGTCCTGATCCAAGTCCAAACCCCTATCTCGGACTCCTCCCAACTCTGAGGCCCTATCTCAGACTCCCCCCAACTCTGAGGCTAGGAGACCCAGGTCCGAGGGACCACCGAGCAGGAGATAGGAATGATCTTAGCATGATGACTGGAACTGGGAATAAGCGCCTGTGTTGATTTATAAGCTAGTGCACAGACCACTTACATAAAGGGTATAAAAGAGGTTCACCAGCAGCAGGATCCTTAGACTTTCCTCTTCGGATTTCCCCTGCTTAGGTGAGAGCCCTACATGTACTTAGGTAGTAGCTATAATTGAACTTCGGATTTCCCCTGCTTAGATCTGAGAAGCCTGTGGGTAGGCTCTGGGTTCGAGTCCCATAGTCAGGCCTAGGAGGACGTCCAGGGCTGGGTAGTGTCCCGCTGGTTCTAGCCTCCGGCAGTTGCGAGATCAGTTCCGAAGGAGGGTTGCCCTTACAATTACCAATACCTAACAGTCACTAATAATAAAAAGAAAAGAATATTCCCATGGCTAGGAGTCCTGTGACTGGTCAAGTCACAAAATATTATTAGTAATTGAGCCATGCTTCTGGGCTGACCTTTATGTAATATCTCTTATATAAGCCCAGGAATTTGTTGTACAAGTTGGTCTGAGAATTTGACCCAGGAATTTGGTGCCATTTTCCATGTATTAAGTAATTGGCACCCAACTATGGTTCCTTGTGGGTCCAAATAGAAATAGACGAAAAAGATATGTATTTGAGGATTTTCCTTGGACTTGAGGGTCTTGTTATTTAAGAGTTAATTACCCTGAGTAATTTACTCTTAAATGGCCAGCCAAAAGTTATTATAATTTTTTTGGTAGTCAATTCAAGACTGATTTGTTGAATAGTTTTCTGAGTAAGAGAGGTTTGGAATCCAATATGCTGATCCTGGTTCAGTGGCCCTTCAAGTCTAGTGGAAAATTCCTCATTCCCCAATAGGTTGGGTGCAGGTCTGGAGGATTTTGTTCTACCAGAGATGAGTGCGAGCGCACCTATGCGTGACGACAATTGAGTCTTTTTCTTTAAGTTTGTTTTTTCATGTATACATGTATTCCTCATTGTATCAAGCGCGATGTTGTAATGACGCAAATTTGTGCATCATATATGTATGTATGTTTATTAGAGTCTCGGTACACCTGTACAATAGTTATAAGGAGCTCAACAGCAAGCCCCTAAAAATGTAATCAGAGAATCTTTTATTTCTTGTGTGGTATACGCAATAATTCCCGCTCTTTTCTACCCACTATATACATCTTTGCCCGTAACTCCACCAGGTTATGGGCCCCGGTGTTGTTAATTAAGACACCAATAGCCCCTCCCCTTGATTCTACAAAATGAGCGAAGATCTAAAAACCATTATCACGAAGCTGGTCATGGATGGATCAAATTGGGTAATGTACCGCGACCATATGTTATAGGCTGTGGCATCACGCGGCCTATCCGACCACCTTGTTTCTACTTCTATTACTGCACCCTACATAGCTGCGGTGTTAAGGTCTGAGTTCGCGTTAGGTCCGAGCTGACATAAGTCGGTCCGAGTCAGGTGTTCGGAGTCGTAAGGACTTGGCTTCAACTTGTATGTTGCGCCCTCCTCGATCGTCAGTCCTTTATTTCGGAGGTTCGGAGAAGATAAGTTTTCGGAATTCAGAGAGTGAGTGGGAATACTAAGTCGATATTCGAACTAAAGTATAGTACAGATGTCTGGAGGTATTTATACATGCGATCCTTATTGTAACTAATTAGGAGTAGTCAAGAGAACAATAGGATGAACGAAAACGGAGTACAAGAGGAATATACACTTGGTGTTACAATAAGACTATTGTTCGACGAGAAAGGAAGATGTCCGAGGTCCGAGGTCAACGATGCCGGTCGGATCTGGAGGTGACCATGTAGGCTCGGACTTGGTTCGGAGTAGGGTTCTTTCGTAGCGCCCTATGTCGGATGTCTGGGATGTCGGAGTTATATCGCGGATATAACAGTGCCCCCCTGTTAGGACCGAGCCTCGAGGTCCTAGCGCTTAATGATGATGGAAGTTACCGTGGGAAGATTACGTGATTAGGCATCGAAAAAAGGTATAAAGGGGGAACCCTTTTTCATAGTAGTAGCCCAACCATGTCGTCGCGTAACACTCCCATCCCTGACGACGAAGCCGCTCTGGAGGAGCAGATGCGAGCGACCTCGGAGCGGATGCGAGCGACCTTGGAGCGGATGCGAGCAACCTCGGAGAAGCTCGAAAAGGTCCAAGCTGAGAAGAAAAGGAAAGCCGAGGAGGAGGCCGAGGAGAAGCGGAAGGCCGAGGAGGAGGCCAAGCGGAAGGTGGAGGAAGAGGCCAAGTGGAAGGCGGAGGAGGAGGCCCAACGAAAGGCTGAGGAGAAGGCGAAACAGAAGGCCAAAAAGGAGGCCGAGGAAAAAGCTGAGAAGGAGGCCAAAGAAAAGGCCAAAAGGGAAGCTAAGGAGGAGGTTGAAAGGCTCCGAAAGGAGGAGATCAAGAATCTCCGGAAGGAGAGAGGAGTTGGGGGGCTTCAGCCGGAGGCTCCGAAGATTCCCAAATGGGTTCCTCGGAAGAAGGTCGTGAAGAGCTCCCAAACCATCTCGGAGTTATCAACGATAGTGGAGGACACACTGATGAGATTATGAGCAAATACAGTAGGATTGAAGAATTCTTCAGGCAGCTAATTTATTTATCTCCTCAGTATAGTCAATAACTGAGTGTATATTCGGAAAATATACCTAATTTATTTATCTTACAAAAGAAATAAAAGAGGAATTAGCCCTGAGGCTTTGTACATAATATTATACAACTCACCTCCTCAGTATAGTCAATAACTGAGGAGGGAGGCTTTGCGCGGGTCGTGTCTCACCCGCATATACCTTGCAGCCAGCCCTTGACCCTATCGAAGGTTTGAGCCAGGCTGCCGGTTCTAAATCCAGGGAGCCGGCCACGCTAGTCGCGTCGTGCGTGGACAAGCGCCTGTAAGTAGCGTACATAGTAGAACATGAATAACTCCCTCAATAATGAGGGTAAAAATACAAAGAAAATTGAGAAAAATAAAGAGTTCAAAAGCGCACTGAATGGTACCGAAATCGATATAATATTACAATATATTGAGGTTGGTCTCTCAGGGGTGAGATGCTAGTTTGCACCCAACACACACCCCAGCAAGGGGCTTCTTCGGGGGTCGGGACTCGGGGACCTTCCCCAGACTTGCAGGAGGGGGGCTTGGGTTTGACCGAGTGGGAAAAGGAGCGGATCAACACTCTAGAGAAAAAGGAGGCCCTCCTAATTGCTCGGGCTCAGAAGGCCCACGAAAACACCCAGATGAGGGCTGCAAGGTTGGGCGGTGCCGAGGTGGGTCTAGGACCGTTCGAATCATCTCGAAGATTGCTGATTAGTCTGTGCCCAGACTTGTATCGATAGTCTTCCGAGGGCATATCCAAGGGTTGGAGGATGGAGCCTGGCCGAACGTGTATCCATTGCTCCAATCGGGGGGACCCTTGTGTATGGCCCTCTTCGGGGAAGGGGTCTTCTTGTTTTGTCTGTGCCAATCGGAAGGTAGGATGCAAGGAGGGGGATAAGGAAGAAGGAACGGGCGACAAAGGGAAGAGGGGTAGAGGTTCTTGGGAGGATGGTGTGGCTCCGAAGTCGAAGAAGAGGAAGGTAGAGGCGGCAGTTGAGGGGCTTCCTCGGGAGTCGGAGGCCCCTTGGATTGCTCTCGTGAAGGAGATGGTGGGCGAGTCGAGGGCTTCTCGAGAAGCAGTTGCCTCGGAGCTGCGGGAGTTGAGGCGGGAGGTCTGGGACCTCGGAGATGAGAACATGAGAATTGCCGATGCCTTGGAGCATATGAACCAGCTCCGAATCCTCGAACAGGCTCGGTGGTTCAATTGGTCTCAGGATATGGACGACCGGTGGGGAAGCATTCCAAGGGACACCTGGAAGGGGAAGGAGAAGGAGTGCGACAAGGAGAAGGAGAAGGAGGATGAGGGGGGCTCGAGGGATAACAGGTCAGACCAGGACGATGCGCCTGGGTCTGCGGTATAGAAGCTGTTGGTAGAAAGATATATACATATATATATATATTTTTGAAATCTTTGAATCGAGTGAAAACATCTAAGTCATAAGATGAACTATCGGTCTGAGGTGAGGGACTCTAGGACATCACCCAGGGGACCTGGTTTGTCTGGGTGTGCTCGGTGGAAGTCGGAGACTACCTTGGAGGCGTGGCCAAGTTCGTTGGCTGGCAGCCAGGATGTTTCATCTTCAGTACCTTCGTATCCGGTCCATCGGACTAGGTACTGGAGGGGGCACCTGCGTCTTCTTCTATCGATCTTCGAGTCAAGGATCTCAGAGATCTCGTATTCGGATTCCCCATCAATGACGACTGGGGGTTTGTCAGGGGATGACCTTCTCCGAGTCCTAATGACAAGTCCAAGGTCCTATCTCGGACTCCACCTAAACTCTGAGGATGAGAGACCAGAGTCCGAAAGACCACTGATGTCAGAGGATGATCCCCTCCGAGTCCTGATGCCAAGTCCGAGGTCCTATCTCGGACTCCTCCAACTCCGAAGCCCTATCTCAGGACTTCCTCCAACTCCGAAGCCCTATCTCAAGACTCCCCCCAATTCCAAGGCCAGGAGACCCAGGTCCAAGGGACCACCGAGCGGGAGATAGGAATGGTCTTAGCATAATGACTGGAACCTAGAATAAGCGCCTGTGTTGATAAGCTAGTGCACAGACCACTTACATAAAGGGTATAAAAGAGGTTCACCAGCAGCGGGATCCTTAGACTTTCCTCTTCGGATTTCCCCTGCTTAGGTGAGAGCCTACATGTACTTAGGTAGTAGTCATAATTGAACTTCGGATTTCCCCTGCTTAGATCTGAGAAGCCTGTGGGTAGGCTCTGGGTTCGAGTCCCATAGTCAGGCCTAGGAGGATGTCCAGGGCTGGGTGGTGTCCCGCTGGTTCCAGCCTCCAGCAGTTGCGAGATCAGTTCCGAAGGAGGGTTGCCCTTACAGGGTTAGGGTGGGAGTATGCATTCGGAGAAGGTGTTCAGAGTTGAGGGTTCAAGCATAGAGACGTGGAAGACTGGGTGGATGGCTCTCATGCTTTTGGGGAGTCGCAGGGTGAAGGAGACGGTTCCTACTTACGCGATGATTTCAAAGGGACCTAGAAATTTCTCTGCTAGTTTTTTAGAAGGTCTTGTAGTTCAGATGTTCTCGGACTTGACGAAGACTTTGTCTCCAATTTTGAAGTTCGGGGGAACTGCTCGGCGACGATCTGCAGAGGCTGAGTATCGGGTCTGAGCTTTGGATATAGTCTTTTGGAGTTGTTAGTGCAGGTCGTCCAAGTCGACTATGAAGTCGTGTGCCCGAGAGGAAGCAAGGTCACGTTTGGGGTGGAAAGTGATGTTCGGATGATAGCCCTTGTTGGCATAGAAGGGGGAGATTCCCGTCGTTGTGTTAGGGGCATTGTTGTATGCAAATTCGGCGATGGGTAATAGTTCAGACCAATTGTTTTGCTGGTAGTTGCAATACACTCGGAGGTACTGTTCGAGGGTTTGATTCATGCGTTCAGTTTGTCCATCTCCCTCGGGGTGGTATCCTGACGTGAAGTGAAGCTTCATGTCTAGGGCTTTTCTGAGGGATCGGAAGAACGAGGAGATGAACTCGGATCCTCGGTCTGAGGTGACGTGTGATGGTACCCCATACTTTGAGAATACGTGTAGGACGAAGAATCTGGCAAGGGTTGGGGCGGTGATTGTGTCGATGGTGGGGATAAAGAGGGACTGCTTCGTTAGGCGGTCTACGATGACGAGGATAGTGTCATAGCCGTCCGAAGTGGGCACTTTCTCTATGAAGTCCATAGAGATAGAGTTCCAAGGTCGTTCGGGGATTGGTAATTGCTTGAGTAGCCTGTAAGGGCGATGTCTCTGTGGTCTCAACCAGTGGTGCAAGATTTAACATAGGACTTAACGGAATCTCGGAGTTCGGGCCAGATGTAGTCTCTTCGGATGAGTTCTAATGTCCGATTCTGGCCAAAGTGTCCTGAGATTGGGTGGTCGTGTTTGTCTTGTAAGACTTGGAGTCAGAGGTTTCCATGATTGGGGACGTAGATTCTTTTATTGAGGAGGAGTCCATCCTCGGAGATGGTCCATCAATCGGTGAGGTTGTCCATTTGGGACGAGGTTGTGGGGTCTTCTCGGAGTGAGGTTTGGATGTCTTTATGGAGTTGTTCTACATCCATGATCATTGCGGCTCGCATTACCGGAGTGTACAGGGAGGTGGCTCGGAGTGATGATACAAGTTGTTCCATTGTAAAGACTGGTCGGAGGTTGTGCGGATTGATCTTGGCGTAGTCGCTTCCTCCCTCTTTAGGGTAGACGTCCCATCATCTAGTCAGTGCGTCGGGTTTAGTACCGAGGCAACCGGGTCGGAAGCGGATTACCATGTTGAACTGGGAGAGATATTCGGACCATCGGACCTGCCGACAGGTGAGTAACTTGGTTGTTGAAAAATATTCTAAATTCTTGTGGTCGGTGACAACGTCGATCGGATCTGCTGAACCTTCTAGGTAGTGTCTCTAGGTTTTGAAGGCTTCAAAGATGGCCAGTAGTTCTTTGTTGTGTACGTCGTAGTTCAATTCCAGAGGGGTGAAGGTTCGGGAGTGGAAGGCTATTGGGTGGATGTCGTTGTCTGTTGGTGATATGGTGGACAGGATTGCTGCGAGGGCATAGTCCGAGGCATCGGACTCGACAATGAGTTGAGATCTGGGGATCCACTGTTGTAGGATCGGTGCCATAGTGAACGCCTTCTTGAGTGTCTCGAACGATGTTCTGCAATTCTCAGTAAATTCCATGGAGTATCTTTTTGTGTCAGACGAGTTAGTGGCACTGTGATGTCGGAGTAGTTGAAGATGAAGCGTCGGTAGAAGTTTGCGAATCCAAGGAAAGACTGAATGTCTTTGATCTTTCGGGGTTTGGGCCATTCCTGGATGACTTTGACTTTGTCGTCGGCCATGGTCAGGCCCTTCGGAGAGAGGATGTATCCGAGGTACTCCACAGTGTCGGTGTGGAAGAAGCATTTATCTGCCTGGGCATATAGATGGTTCGCTCGGAGGCATCGGAGGACGTCTTTGACGTGGATTCTATGTTCTTCTAGGTTGTCGGAGTAGATCAAGATGTCATCTAAGTATACTAGTACGGACAGGTCTAGGAGGTCGGAGAAGATGTCGTTCATGAATCGCTGGAAGGCGGCCGGGGAGTTGGTGAGTCCGAAGGGCATCACACTCCATTCGAAAGATCCATAGCATGTGCGGAAGGCGGTCTTCCATTCGTCGCCTTCTCGGATACGTACCAGGTGGTACGCATGTCGGAGATCTATCTTGGTGAATATTCGGGCCTTTCGGGGACTATCCAGGAGGTCGGAGATTCAGGGGAGTAGGTAGCGATCCTTCTTCGTTATCTTATTTAGTCTACGAAAGTCGACGCATAAGCGTAGTGATCCATCTTTCTTTCGGGCGAAGAGGACTGGAGCGCCCCCAGGGGAGCATGAGGGTCATATAAACCCTGTGGATATGTTCTCATCTAAAAACTCTCGGAGGGACTTCAGTTCACTTTCGGAGAGAGAATAGATCGGACCGAATGGGGGTGATGTGCCTTCCTCCAGTTCGATCTTGAGGTCATATGGTCGGTGAGGGGCTAGGGTGTTGGCCCAAGTTTTGCTGAAAACGTCTTTGAACTCGTGGTACTCGCTCGGGACGTTACTCAGGTCTATCGGACCTTCTTCAGAGTCTTGGTGGTCGGAGAGGAAGAGCTGGAAGGTTTGTGTTCCTTCCATTCTTGATATTCGGGCAAAAGCTGCTGCGTTGACTAAAGCAACCTTTGGCGCCACGAGCTGGGGTTTTGGAGGGGACGGAGTTTTGGATAAGTGCAGAGTCATAGCTGCTGGCTCGGATGGTACCTGGAGATTAGCTGTGGTCGGAGAGCCGAATGATATACTGCCCAATACCCAATCAATCAACGGATTGTAGCGGGTGAGCCAGTTGTGTCCGAGGACTGCCGAGCAACTAGAATCCAACGGAGTTACGTAGAACGTAATGGTGTGCTGCTCCCCTATTGGGAAGCGAACACGGAGGTCGATGGCTTTTCGAATTACAGAGTTAGAGGAGCCATCGAAGAGTCGTAGCGGAATTGGAGTGATGTCATAGGTTCGGAGTTGATGCTTTGTAGCGTAGTCGGAGTCCAGGAAGCAATGAGTTGATCCTGAGTCTATTAGTGTGTCAATATAGGTGGTTTCAAGGTGGAGACGGATGGTCAGGGAGTTTGGACTGGAAAGAGCGGATGCGTTGAGTCTCATCTCCATTGGTGCATCATTAGGTTCAGCGCAGCCCCTAACTGATGCTGGAGTCAAAGGGCTGCTTAGAGATTTTTTGACTCCAAGGTATCTTCTACTTCGGAGATCGTTGCCTCGGTTGTGCTTTCTACGATAGTGGTTGCACGTCCTTTGGTGGCGGCGGAGGTTGACTTGGGACATTCCTTTGCTACATGACCAGTTCTTCCACAGAACAGGCAGAGGTTGTGCTCGAAATGGCGTTGTCATTCTTGAGGCGTGAGTTTGCTGTCTTTGCCGAGTTTCGTGGTCATGTCCGAGGTTGTCTTATTCGGGGTCTGGCTGGGGTTCGGAGGTCTGGTGCTCGTACTTGCAATCGGAGCTGTTGGTGGCCTGTTTCTGTCATTCGGACATTCAGGGGCTTTGGACGTGGAGGCTTCCCGAGACATTTCGGAGCACCTTTCCCAGTAACGGGAGTCGATCGACTGAGACAGTCGTTGCAGTTGCAGTAGGGAGTCGGGTTTTCCTATGCGGGCGATTTCGTCTTTGATCCCATTGGGTAGGCCGTTGTAGTATTGGCGATGGAGTGCGGAGTCTCCCCACTGAACGCGAATGGCGAGCCTGTTGAATTCCACCACGTACTTTGTGATGCGTTGGTTGTCGCGCCTTTGGAGGGCTTCAAGGTCAGCTTCGGCCTCTCCTTCTGGATCGTGGGGGCCGAAGTTGGCTTTGAGTTTGGAGACGAATTCTTGATAATCGTAGAGCCAGTAAGGGTCTTCTTTGGAGGAGAGACCGGGTTCAAAGTAGTCCAAGGCAGTGCCAGTTAGATACAATAGTATATAGGTTACTTTGGCACTGTCTGAGTCAAACGCATCAGGGCGGTCTCGAAAGTTTAAGGTGCACTGCACCAGGAACAGTTGTAGTTTCTTGGTGTCGGAGCCATCAAAGGGGTCAGGGTCTCGAATCTTGGTCCGAGCTGATGATTTCTTTGAGCCGGACAGATGTTTGGCTAACATGGTGATGGCTTCTGCCAAGTTGGCTTCACCATTAGCGTCGTCCGAGGGTGGCATTCGGGGTTCTAGAAGGGGGTTTGACGAGTGTTCGGATGGTGGGTCTGGGGCTGGTGAAGGGCTTGGTGGCATATGGACATCGGGTTCTACGGCAGGTAAGTTTGGGGTAAGGGATGTGCGGCATACCGAAGCTACTCTAAGTGTTTGAACAGCTCTGATTCGTTCGCTGCATCTCATAGATGATTAGGAGTGTGAGTTCGAATATACTGTTAAGGTCCGAGTTCACGTCAGGTCTGAGCTGACGTAAGTTGGTCCAAGTCAGGTGTTCGGAGTCGTAAGGACTTGGCTTCAACTTGTATGTTGCGCCCTCCTCAATCGTCAGTCCTTTATTTCGGAGGTTCAGAGAAGATAAGTTTTCGGAATTCAGAGAGTGAGTGGGAATACTAAGTCGATATTTGAACTAAGGTATAGTACAGATGTCTGGAGGTATTTATACATGCGATCCTTATTGTAACTAATTAGGAGTAGTCAAGAGAACAATAGGATGAACGAAAACGGAGTACAAGAGGAATATACACTTGGTATTACAATAAGACTATTGTTCGACGAGAAAGGAAGATGTCCGAGGTCCGAGGTTAACGATGCCGGTTGGATCCAGAGGTGACCATGTAGGCTCGGACTTGGTTCGGAGTAGGGTTCTTTCGTAGCGCCCTATGTCGGATGTCCGGGATGTCGGAGTTATATCGCGGATATAACATGCGGGCAACATCGGTATCTTAACCCTACAAGGGCAGTGAGATCTTGATGAAGCTGCTGTAAAGCAGCTTATTGCCACATCAGTCCCTGATACAGTCTTCAATAATATAAAGACTGGTGCTACAGCCAAGGACATGTAGGATGAGTTGAAAAAGTTGTTTGAGGGGCAAACAACCCTAATTGTTGTTGATTTGTTGAGACGTTTTCAGACAACACATTGTGCTGAGGAAGAAAGCGTATGTGAGCATTTTGATCGGCTGGCTGACATGCGTTCAGCAACTTGCGGCGATGGGCAAGACTGTTCCCGATGCAGAGTATGCACAAATTTTGATGGGGTCATTGCTGCCATCGTATCAGCCAACCTTGAGTAGTATTGCCGCTGCTGCTGAGATGAGTAGCACAGTTCCTACTCCTGCCACAGTAACAAAGCTCACCATAGATGAATATGACAGACGCACCTTAAAAGGTGGCAAGGCCTGAGATGAAGCCTTTGCTGCAGCCACAGATGCCCAAAAGAAAGGCAAGAAACGCAATGTCGAGTGTTTCAATTGTAAAAGGAAAGGCCATGTTAGGGCTGATTGTTGGGCAAAAGGCAGTGGCAAGGAAGGCCAAGGGCCTAGAAGAAGACATGGTGATGCAAAGAATAGTGGTGCAAAAACCGATGCAGCTGCTGGTGCAGAATCGGCAGGAGATAAGGATAAAGATAGTGAGGCCTGGGCTGCTATTGTCGAGGCAGAGAGTGGAGAGGATGATGAAACTCCTCAAGCCCCAGCCATAGCAGCAAACAAGACTGAGGGCACAGAGATAGAATTGTACGATTCTGGAGCATCACGCCATATGTCTCCATTCCGTGAGTGTTTTGTCACATATTGCAAAATTCCTGCTCGTCCCATCACTGCAGCAAACAATTGCATCTTCCATGCAGTCGGTATAGGAGACCTCCAGATTGAGGTGCCAAATGGTGCAGTACCTACTAAGGTGTTACTGCGAGATGCCTTACATGCACCAGATATGGGCCTCACAGTCGTATCCATTGGCCGTATAGTGAAGGCAGGTCGTGCTGTGCAGTTTGAAGACAGAATCTGCCAAATTAAAAAGAATAATAATGTTATAGGCACCATACCTGCAAGCGCAAATGGTCTATACAAAGTAGAACATCCACTTATGGCTGCCATGTTGTCTGAGCATGAGGATATTCTCATGATTCATCGTAGGCTAGGCCACATTTCCGCTGAGTCTATCCGTACTCTTATTCAAAATAAAGCGGTTACTGGCTTACATATAAAGGATGACTTTCCTGCATTCACTTGCAATTCATGTGAACATGCAAAGACTACATGGAAACCTATTCACAAGGAGCAAGAGGCTCCACTGGCCGAAACTTTTGGTGCTGAGATGCATTCAGACGTTTGGGGATTGTCGCCCGTTCTTAGCCTTGGGGGCCGCAAGTATTATGTCACCTTTACCAATGATTATTCTCGCTATACCCAGCTTGAAGTCATGCATACCAAGGACCAGACCTTTGATGCTTACAAGGCATTTGCAGCCTGGGCAAAGACTCAGCATGGTGTGTGTATTAAATGTTTCAGGTCTGATCGTGGTGGTGAATATACTAGCCATGAATTTACAACTTTTCTTTGAGAGCAAGGCACTGAGCGACGCCTTACTACCCATGACACACCACAGCATAACGGTGTTGCCAAATCGCTCAATTGCCAACTTCTCGAATGTGTACACACCATGCTCCATCAAGCTGATCTGCCAAGAAATCTATGGGCAGAAGCGATACATTTTGCTGTGTGGCTTAAAAACCACACTTCAACTAAAGCAATCGGTAATATAACCCCCTATGAGTGACTTTATGGACAAAAGCCAGATCTAAAAGAGGTACCTGAATGGGGGCAAATTGTCTGGGTACACAGTTCGGCAGGTTCAAAACTCGATGCACGAGCTATTCAAGCCTGATGGGTGGGTTATGATGCTGATAGCACACACGCCCACCGTGTTTATTGGCCAGACACCAAATGTGTTTCCATTGAATGTGATATTAAGTTCGTGTCACCTACCATTACTGTGAATTCACTGCCCCCTAGTTATACATTGGCAATCGCACCCGCTGTTCCACACAAGCCAATTCTAGCACCATCTCCAACACTGGCTTCTCTGACACTACATTCTGTACCCATGCAACCTGCATTAGCACCAGCATCAGCAGAATCCCCACTTCTACCTATATCTCCACTGACTTCTATTACACCACCATTATGCAGAACTAAGCATACGCCAGTGTTGTCAGAATGCATGAGGTGCCTTGAGGCTGGAGAGGGCACGACAGGCAAAGAGTTTTCCGACTGCATCTTCAGTGTAAGTTTTGATGATGTCATTACTGCAGCCATTGTAGATACAGATGCCAACCCAAAATTGCTTGTAGAAGTGCGATCTCACTCCAATTGGCCTCGCTGGAAAGAGGCAATGGACCACGAGATGGCCAGTCTCGAGAAGGCAGGTACCTGGAGAACAGTGCCATACCCATCCAGCAAAAATATTGTCGACTCAAAGTGGGTTTTCCGGGTGAAGCATAAGGCCGACAGGAGTGTTGACAGATACAAAGCGCGGCTCGTTGTTCGTGGCTTTACACAAATATATGGAGTGGATTATTTTACAACTTTTTCACCCGTCGCTAAATTGTCCAGCTTTCGCCTTATTCTAGCTATTGCCATGCGCCTCGACTGGGATATCGAAAGTTTCGATTTCAACGGCGCATATCTTAATGGCGAACTGGATGAGAATGAAGAAATTTACATGTATCCACCACCTGGCTATGATAGTGACGAGAACTCAGTAAAGTGACTTCAAAAATCACTTTATGGGTTAAAACAAGCAGGGCAGAAGTGGTACAATACACTCTCATGTGCACTTGCTAACCTCGGATTCTCCGTTACCCAGGCAGATCCAGGGGACTTTTATGCATACGTTAACAGTCATTTGCTTATCCTGGCTGTACACGTCGACAATTGCATCTTTACAGGAAGTTCCAGTGAGCTCATCGCACAATACAAAAATAAAATCAATTCCTGCTATGTGCTGACAGACTTAGGACCTGTCACGACCACAATACCATGCTCTAACTTACTCGGCAGTACCGACCAACTGACCCTTACTCATATCATCCCTCATGGTGCGCGGTTTCGGCTCGGTACACTTGGTTCATCATCTGGTTCATTATCCTTACCCCACCCTCCTATTCTTTATTATTCTTCCACTCCCTGTCCTTCCCCTTACCCGCTCACCCTCGGGACATTCACTATTCATTTCCACTTACTCACGGCCCTATTGTTTTATATCTCGGCCACCCCTTATTGTTCTATTCTTTCCCATAATCTCACTCATTTATTATCAATCATATTTCATTGTCTTACTTTCATATTGTTCTATTCTAGATCACCGTGGACAAAACCTCCACATGGTCTTCATACCTTATTCTTTTCTCCATGTCTTATGCCACCCTTATTCCACATTCCGCCTCTCAGCCCATATAAGTAGTGAGTGCATGTACATAGTTCCTCAGTCTGAGTATCAACTAGGTTTACGCCTCCCTACTCTCCTCCTTCTGTTTAGAAGTCCTTACTCGAGCCAACACCCTCGGCATCCTCTCGAGTATCTTTTCCGTTACAAGTTAGTGGCACGCACAGGAGGCAGGGCGCAACGCACGAGTACGTTGAAGCCAAGCCACCCCAACTGGCCTGCAGAACTTGGCCGGTCCCAACAGTACCATCGGTAGTACCGAGGCCTGACAGGACCCATTCATTGGCTCCTAGGCCTTAAAGTCACGTGCAACTGAGCTATACACACCATTTCATTATCACAAACGGCGTATATTAACACCATTCTTACTTGTTTTGCACTCGCTGACGCAAAGCCCTACGAAAGTCCCATGGTTCCTGGACTCATCTACTCCAAAGACCACTCTCCTACTATTCCCCAAGACATCACATACTGTTACGATGTGAAGGAATGACATAATTGTAATTATACGTAGAATCTCCCAAAGGTGAAACAATGGCAAGGTTCAGGGCAGGGTATGGCTTCAACTTATATGTTGTGCCCACCAGATCGCACTGGCCCTAATTTCGGAAAAGCGAGACAGAGAATTAGATAGTAGAGAATCAGGGTTGATTATCTGACTGAAGACTGAACTACTGAAGTACAAGATCTTTATACTACTTTCAAATCTATTAGGAGTCAAATAGATTCCTATAATAGAATGAGAAAGCCGAGGATTGTGAAAAGCAAGAACGGAAATACTACGCCCCAAATAATGATCTCCTCCATGACATTGGGGAGTGATGTGTCACTCCGATTCCCAATGGAGTTACCCTAAGGAACGTAATAGCAGATCGGATATAAGAGACTGAATGGAATTGCGAATAAATTCAAGTGGAGTGGAACGTAAATGAAAGGATATTAAATGTAAATGAAGACGGAATGGAATAGCGAGCATATGGAGTGTGATGTAAATGGAATCAATGAATTGACAGGAGCATGTGACACCAAGGTGGATACACGAGGTGCATATAGTCCGTGGGCTGAGGGCATATAGTTGAATAGCGAGCAAGAGCAGAGTTGGGCTGAGTGGGCTGAAATGAATAGTTGGGTATGCCAGCGTATGGTTCCTGACAGTATCCCCCCCTTATGGCTGAGTCCCACGAGGCCATGGAAATGAAGTTCTAGAATGGTGGCCCCGTTGGAGTTCGGAAATACGAAAGCGTATAAGAGAAGTTATGAGGGAGTTTGGGGGGTAACCATTCGTCGACATCGCCAATGGAAGAAGACTCTTTTATCAACCCCTCGTATGTCTACAAGCTCATGGGCATGTACAGCTCGCCCATCGCATCGTATCTCAACACCCCTTGTCCCGTTGATATCCCCACCCCTTCGTCGTCCACCATTGAGTGTGCCAGGACTCAACTTGAAGAGGATTTGCAAGGCACCATTGACATGAGGGTGCCATGGATTGAAGGCTCGCACTCAAAAAGTGCAAGGGTAAGTAAGCCTTCTCTTCGTGATTCAAGTTTTTGCTTATCATTGTTTCCTGCAGTATGCTCACCTCGAAATGCGAGGTAATGACACCGACAACCACGTCATGTTCTATCATGACGCGAGGTTGGTTGAGGATGATGAAGATACCCCTTGGATTGAGGGTCACAAATCAGATGCTCCGTGTGATCGATGCATCAAGTGTCGAAACACATGTCTGAGGAAGTGGGATGGCGAGTTGGATTTGGGTGCATGTGTGTGGTGTAGTGAGAGGGGAGTTGGGTTTTCTATAAATGTGCGAGGTAGGGGCACCAGTAAGAGAAAAGGTAAAGGAAAGGCAAGGAATAGCGAGGTTGAGGGAAGTCCGAGGAAGACAAGGGTGAGGGAAGGTACGCCTGAGGTTCGGAATTCGGACAGGCTGGGACCCTCGAAAAGGGCGAGGATGCGTACTCCCCTTTTTCAACCCTCAAGTTCTCATTCTTCATCCCCACTTCCTGACCCTTCCACCCTCCTACTACTATCGGTGGTAATGACACCGCAATTAAGGGTGTCAACCCCCACACCTCCACCCCCTCCACCCTCTCCTACTCCTGCACCTCCCACTCCTCCTCCACTGTCTATGCCATCTCCACCGCCTCCTCTCTCACCATCTCCTGTGGTCATCCCCCCTCCTCCCCTTGCTGTTCCAGCACCTCCCCAGCCTTCCCCAGTCATTGCCTTGACTACAGCTCTGGTGGAGCTCAAGCGGTTGGTCGACAAACTTCAGCATGAAGTCGCAGATAGCAAGCATGAAAATGCTGAGTTGCGCATGACCAACAAGCAATTGCGAGTGGAGGTGAGGAATCTATCATTGCAGATAGGTTATCGGACATCCAGTGCAAAAGTAGTACAGGAGCCGCCCAGGATGCGGGGAACTTGGGACAATTGAGCGTTGGGGTCTGGAAATCCAAGGAGTGCATTTGATGACTTGGATGAAGATGGAGAAGTAGAGTTAGGATTGTAGAATAGGAATGGTGATTTAATTGTATATTTGAATTTGACTTGAACGTGAATTTTGTGTGAAGGTTTGGAAATAAGAGTCGAATTGGAATAAAGAATGATGGAATGGAAACTGAGGTTGAAACTTGAAAATGGAAGAAGAAGCTGAATTGCGAGTTGGAATGAGTGAATCGGAATTGAGGTTTTCTTTTTTTTTTTGAACTTGAAGACAGAATGAATGGAACTGAAATGCGAGAGTGATAATGAACGGAATGAGCGAGGGTGAACGGAAGAGAAATTGCGAGGTGCTTATGGAATGGATAATGGTCCAGGTTTGTCTGGATACGACTTGTGAAAGTCTTGAACGAGTTCTGAAGTGTGATTGAGTTCTGTTGCAAGGAGCCATGAAGATTCTTCATCTGTGCCTTCATATCCTGCCTATCACACTAAGTACAACAACTTGCACGCTGTACGTCGATTATCAATTTTCGAGTCGAGGATCTCGGATATCTCGAATTCAGGTTCGCCATCGATTATGACTGGGGGCGGAGGTGGTTGAATGTGATTAGGAATGGGATTAGGAGAGGCTGGCTCGAGCATTGAAATGTGGAATACAGGATGTACTGCGTTCATGTAGCCTGGGAGTTTTAGAGTAACAGAGTGAGTACCAGGACGTGCAATGATTTCAAATGGACCCAAAAACTTCTCAGCTAGCTTTTTTGCAGGACGGGTAGTCCTGAGGAATTTGGCTTTGATAAACGCGAGACTGCCAATAGGAAAGTCTGGAGATGGAAGTCGTTTAGCATCAGCTGAGGATTGGTACATTTGTTGAGCATTGAGGATATTGGTTTGAAGTTGTTGGTGCAACTCGTCCAAGTCGACTACGAAGTCTTGCACTCGTGATGAAGTGAGGTTGCGTTCGGGATGAATGGTGAGATTGGGATGATAGCCTTTGTTGGCAAAGAAAGGCAAGACTCCAGTGGTGGTGTTTTGGAACCGTGAGCTGGTAACCTGAGAGCTGTGACAAAACTTTGGTGTGAAGAAAGTTCAGTCAAGTTCTCCGACAAGACGACAGCAAGCTAATGCCTGTCCGGGTTGATGTCCAAAAAGAATTGTTTAGAGGGGGCCTTGGCAGGTGACTTGTCAATTACGTGTAGGAATAATAGTTTATGTTCGTGAACTATTATTCTACCCTTGCCTAGGATTATTTCCACGGATGTTCTATAAAATCTAGTTTAGTTCTTTTATGATGTTTTTATGTACCTTTTATATTTTGGCCAAGAAACCTTCTACCGTGTAGAAGGGTCGAGATCTATTCCACAAACAAACCTCTGTTGATAAGTCTTAGTGGTCGGTGACCTACTTAAGAGAGTGCTGGCAGCACTAGATAATCCGGCGGATTATAGATGAAGATAAGATTGATTGCTTTTACGCTACAGAACTAGCCTCTATATATACTAATTCTAAGCTGATTATGTAACTCCCAAATAAGGCAAGACCTTCTAGAAATTAGTGAGAAGCTTATGGAAAGGGATGGAAGGTCCTGGAATCCCCTAGAAGTCACTGTGTCACCCTTGTAGTCACTAATGACAAAAGAAAAGAAATATTCCCATGGCTTGTAGTTTTGTGACTGGTCAGGTCACAAAATATTATTAGCATATGAGCCATGCTTCTGGGCTGACTTTTATGTAATGGCTATTATATAAGCCTAGGAATTTGTTGTACAAGTTGATTTGAGAACTTGACCCAGGAATTTGGCACCATTTTCCATGTATTAAGTAATAGATACCCAGTTATGGTTCCTTGTGGGTCCAAATAGAAATAGACGAAAAAGATATGTTTTTGAGGGTTTTCCTTGGACTTGAGGGTTTGTTATTTAAGAGTTAATTACCATAAGTAATTCACTCTTAAATGGCCAGCCAAAATTTTATTATATTTTTTGGTAGTCATTTTAGGACTGATTTTATGGGTGACTTTCTTTAGAGGAGAGGTTTGGATCTTGTATGCTGATCCGGTTCAGAAGTCTTGTAGAAATATATTGGAGAATTCCCAGATCCCCAACAGGTGGCACTGGGAGTGTTGTTATAGGTGAACTCTACAAGGGGTAATAGCGAAGCCCAGTTGTCCTGTTGATAGTTGCAATAGACTCGAAGGTACTGTTCTAATGTCTGATTAGTATGCTCGGTCTGGCCATCGCCTTCTGGGTGATAGCCTGAGGTAAAATGCAACTTCATGTCGAGGGCTTTCCCAAGAGAACACCAGAAGTGAGACACAAATTCTGAGCCTCTATCTGAAGTGATGTGAGAAGGAATGCTGTGTTTGGAGAATACGTGAAGTACGAAGAGTTCTGCAAGCTGAGAGGAAGTGATGGTAACGGAAGTGGGAATGAAGATAGACTGTTTGGAGAAGTGGTCGACTATGACTAGGATAGCCGTGAATCCCAAGGACGTGGGAAGCTGCTCAATGAAGTCCATGGATATCGAGTTCTAGGGTTTATCTGGTACTGGAAGCTGTTTGAGTAATCCATATGGCTTGTGATGTTGCGATTTATTCTGCATACATGTCGTGCAGGACTTGCAGTAGTCTTTAACGAATGAGCGCATGCCAGGCCAATTGTAGTTGCATCTGACAAGGTCTATGGTTTTGTTAATTCCGAAGTGTCCAGAAAGAATGTGATCATGCTTATGTTGTAACACACGTAAGCGTAAGTCTTGGGCCTCGGGAACATAGATGCGATCGTCGAATAGCAACAGACTGTTGGAATTAGTCTGCCACTTCGGGTTGTCATTATTCGCGAGGTGTTTCTGGGCTAAGGAGTCAGAAGGAAGATGATGTCTGATGTTGTTCAGGATACGCTCGGTGTCCATAAGAGTCGAGGCCCTCAGTACTGGTTCGATGAGGCTCGTGGCTCAAAGGGACATGGTTAACTGATGTTGAGAGAAGATGGGTCGAAGGTTCTGGGAATTAATGGTGGCATAGTCGCTCATCCCCTCCTTAAGGTAGATGTCCCATCATCTAGTGAGTGAATCAGGCTTAGTGCCCAAACGACCTGGTCTGAAACGGATGACAAGATTAAACTGAGAAAGGTATTCCAACCACCTAGCTTGACGTCTAGTCAACAACTTGGTTGTACAAAAGTACTCCAAGTTCTTATGATCAGTGATGACATTGATAGGGTCGCCGGAACCTTCTAAGTAGTGACGCCAGTTTTGAAAAGCTTCGAAAATCGCGAGCAGTTCTTTATTGTGAACATTGTAATTGAGTTCGGGAATGAAATGTGACAGGATGAAGCTTGCCATCTGGGGAGTGTTGAGAGAGTATAGCTGCTAAAGCATAATCTGACGCATCTGTCTCCACAATCAAAGGCAAATCAGGAGTCCAATGAGTTAAGATGGGGGCAGACGTGAATGCCAGTTTCAGCTTATTAAACACATCTCTACACTCCTCACTCCAGTTCCAAGCCAGACCTTTGCGAGTGAGTAGAGTAACAGGAGTCGTAATGGAGGAATAGTTGAAAATGAATCTTCGATAAAAATTCGCAAATCCGAGGAATGATTGGACGTCTTTGACTTTACATGACTCGGGCCATTGAGTGATGCATTTGACTTTGTCTTCCGCCATCATAAGACCCTCGGGTGATAGGATATATCCGAGGTATTCGATGGACATTTGGTGGAAGGAACATTTGTCTTCTCAAGCATACAAGTTGTGTTTGTGTAATCGTCGAAGAACTTTGCAAACGTGTTCGATATGCGAGGATTCGTCGTTGGAATAGATGAGGATGTTGTCCAAATAGACTATGGTGCAATTGTCTAATAGATTGCCAAAAATGTCATTCATAAAGCGCTGAAATGCAGCAGGGGTGTTAGAAAGTCTGAAAGGCATGACAAGCCACTCAAAGGATCCATAACATGTCCTAAAGGCTGTCTTCCATTCGTCCCCTTCCACAATTTGAACAAGGTGATAGGCATGTCTGAGGTCAATTTTAGTGTATATATGAGCTTTCTTGGGGGCGTCTAAGAGGTCGTAAATAAGGGGAAGTGGATAACAGTCCTTCTTTGTAATTCTGTTTAGACCACGAAAGTCTATGCAGAGTTGCAGGGAGCCATCCTTCTTGCGTACGAATAGTACTGGGGTGCCGTGTGATGAATGTGAGGGTCAAATGAACCCCATGTTGAGGTGTTCATCGATGAAATCTTGTAGTGATTGGAGTTTGGATACTGAGAGGGAATAAATGGGACCAAGAGGGGGCGAAGTGCCATCCTCGAGGTTGATCTTGAGATCGTAGGGTCTATGAGGTGCTAGTGTATTACCACGCTGTTTACTAAAGACATCAGCAAAGTCATGATAGAATTCTGGAACATGCTGTTTAATGCTATCCAGGTTGTTGGAGGAATCGACCGTAGTGGAGCCTCGAGCGTATTTGTCGAGATCCGCGAGGTTGAGATCCGCGAGGTCGAGTTGAAAGGCTTGCAAACCTTCTAGTTTGCAGGTGCTAACAAACACTTCTGCATTAACTAGGGCTATCCGCGGCACCTCCAACTTCAGAGATGGCGACAGATTGCTAGGAAGCGGGGTGCTGGACTGTGAAGCAGCAGTTGAGGCCTGAGGTGTCGGAACAGTGGTCAGTTTCATAGACTTGAAGGTTATACTGCCCAATACCCAGTCAATCGATGGATTGTAGCGGGTGAGCCAGTTGAAGCCAAGTACTGCAGAGCAACTGCCGTCCAACGTTGTTACGTAGAAGGTAACGTTCTGAAGTTCGCCGGTTGGAAATCGGATTGGAATTGTAGTAGTCTGAGTAATGACAGAATTAGTAGAACCGTCAAATAATTTGAACGGAATAGCCGGAACTGAATTAGTAGGCAAAGAATATTTTTGCACAACTCGTGATTCAATAATGCAGTCTGAAGAACCACAATCTAAGAGCGTAACAAGAGGAAGTTCAGGAATAAGAGAACAAGACAGATTAAGTATAAGCGAAGTTTTCGAAGTCTCAGAAGTAGAAGATACGTGAGAAATAGTAGAAATAGGAGAAAGGGTGTTCAAGAATAGCAGGTGAGAGAGGCTATCGCAATCCTCAGCTCGTGCATTTCCAAGGTTGCAGTTTATTTTTTCGACTCCATAGCCACGTTGTCTTCGGCATTGGTATCGGACGTGCTCGCCTTGGTCGCGTGTGCCTTCATCATTTTCTTGTTGTTGGAGTTGTTGGATTTGTTGTTGGAAGAAGAGGTCGATGAGGATTGGGAATTGGATTTGGAACAGTCCTTGACCATGTGACCTTTTGAAGCACACAAGAGACAAAGTCCCACGTTGATTCGCCTTTGACATTCTTCAGGCAACAGCTTCCCATCTTTTCCGAGCTTGGACAAAATGTCATTAGCATTGTTGTTATTGTTGGAAGACTTATCGTTGCCGTTTTTCTTCCCCCCCTTCTTACTCTTCTTGTTGTTGTTGGAGTTGGATTTGGACGAGGACCCGTTCGGTTTTGCAGGCATTCCAAAGTTGTCGAACTCCTTGCGTTCCCAATATCTGCTGTCGATCTCGAGTGAATATTGTCTGAGTTCAGTGAGAGTTTTGAAACGAGGAAGTTAAGGAGGCTGTCCTTGATACATCTGGCCAACCCCTTGTATGCCGCATGTGCGAGGGCGGCGTCGTTCCACTGAGTGCAAGTGGAGGCTCTGGCAAAGTCGATGAAGTATCATGCCACATGATGGGTGTCCTTCATGACTATCTTGCCGAGGTCGATTTCTGCTTGCACAGCGCTGTTGAATGGACCAAAGTTGGTCTCAAGCTCTTGACAAAAGTCCCTCCAGACCTTAAGCCAGCTAGGCTCAGGCTGGATTTTGCCTAGAATTGCGGGTTCAAAGTACTGGAGTGCGGGGCCTGTGAGGTATGAAATGGCATATTGGACCTTCGACGCATCCATCAAGAATGCAGACAGACGGTCTCAAAAGTTCAGCATGCATTGTAAGAAGAATGTGTAAAGCTTAGCTTGGTTGGTACCACCGTAAACCTCAGGCTCGCGAACCTTGGCATGATGACCAGGGTTGGGATTGGATCTAGGGGGCTGTTGGGCTAATCGATCGACGAGTGCCTTGACAATTTTGTCTGAACTAGAAGTGGAATTAAGAGTCGGATTAGAAACATGAGTGGGGTTTGGATTTGAAACTTGGACAGGGTTCGGATTTGCCTCATTGTCGTCATTATCGTCAATTGGGTCTTCTTTGTCATCATCCTCATGCTCAGGAGGAGTGTTCCCTCCTAACAGGCTAGCTTTGCGAATTGAAGGTTGTTCTGACAGCCGTCGAAGTGAGGAAATCTCCTGCAACTGACTTAGGACTTCTACGATGAAAGGTAAATTGCGAGTGGTAGATCGGGTATTCATGATGGTTGTGATATGCAAAGATGATATGCGAAAAGAGGTGCGATCAGGTGTAGAAGTCAGATAATACTGTTACAATGTGAAGGAATGACGTAATCATAATTATACATAAAATCTCCCAAAGGTGAAACAATGGCAAGGTTCAGGGCAGGGTATGGCTTCAACTTATATGTTGCGCCCACCAGATAGCACTGGCCCTAATTTCGGAAAAGCGAGACAGAGAATTAGATAGTAGAGAATCAGGGTTGATTATCTGACTGAAGACTGAACTACTGAAGTACAAGATCTTTATACTACTTTCAAATCTATTAGGAGTCAAATAGATTCCTATAATAGAATGAGAAAGCCGAGGATCGTGAAAAGTGAGAATGGAAATACTACGCCCCAAATAATGATCTCCTCCATAGGGAACGGCACGGGTCACCCACAGGTCAAATGTGGGTGACCCGCACCCGACCCATGGGAAACCCGAACCCGTCAACCCATGGGTTTTTTCCCATGGGTCGATGGGTGTCGGGTGCATGCTGCACCCGCATGCATATGGTGCATATGGCGCATACGGTGCGTATGACGCATACGACGTGTACGGCACATACAGCGCATACAATGCGTACAATGCATACGGCGCATATGGCGCATATGGCGCGTACAATGTGTATGACGTGTATGGCACATACGGCGCGTACGACACGTATGACGCATACGGCGCGTACAACATGTATGACACATACGGCGCATATGGCGCATACAATGTGTGCGTGTCATCCGTGTCTTCTGTGTGCACGTGCGGTGCGGTCATGTCATGTGCATGTGTGGCGCATGTGTGTCGTACGTGCATGCATGACACAGCGGGTTGGGCCGGGTTGCGGGTGCTCTCAGCTTGACCTGCACCTGCACCCAAGGACACCCGACCTGGTGACCCGTGCAGGTTGGCCTGACCCATGCCATTCCCTACTCCTCCATGACATTGGGGAGTGATGTATCACTCCGATTCCCAATGCAGTTACCCTAAGGAACGTAATAGCTGATTGGATATAAGAGACTGAACGGAATTGCGAATAAATGAAAGTGGAGTGGAACGTAAATGAAAGGATATTAAACATAAATGAAGATGGAATGGAATAGCGAGCATATGGAGTGTGATGTAAATGGAATGAATGAATTGACAGGAGCATGTGACACCAAGGCAGATACACAAGGTGCATATAGTCTGTGGGCTGAGGGCATATAGTTGAATAGTGAGCAAGAGCGGAGTTGGGCTGAGTGGGCTGAAATGAATAGTTGGGTATGCTGGCATACGGTTCCTGACACATACATGAAGAAAATTCCATACTGCAAAGCAATTGGAAGCCTAATGTACACCGCCATAGCTACGCATCCAGACATAGCTTTTGCCTTATCGACCCTTTCACAATTCCTCAGCAATCCAGGCATAGTCCATTGGGAGGCAGTGAAACGCATCTTTCGTTACCTAGCTGGTACGAAAACATTCAAGTTAACTTACGGTAGCAAGCGACACGATCTAGAAGGATACACAGATGCAGACGGCGCAACACAGGAGCACCGTCATGCCATTTTGGGGTACGCTTTTCTTATCGATGACCGCGCGATTTCTTGGAGGTCGAGGAAGCAAGAGCTGGTCACTCTCTCAACAGTGGAAGCAGAGTACGTCGCAGCAACACATGTGGCTAAGGAAGCCATTTGGTTGTGCAAGCTCCTAGCTGCACTGAAGTTAGCCACAGACGACAACTACCATACGCAAACGAAACATATCAACCTTCGCTTCCATTTTGTCTGACAGACCGCTGCTAATTCTAAAATCAAACTCATATATTGCCCTACTGAAGAAATGGTAGCCAACATATTAACAAAAGCCCTACCTAAATGGAAGGTAGCGACACATGTCAACACCCTCGGACTACATCATGCTTGCGGGAGTGTGGAGGATTTTGTTCTACCAGAGATGAGTGCGAGTGCACCTATGTGTGACGACAATTGAGTCTTTTTCTTTAAGTTTGTTTTTTTGTGTATACATGTATTGCTCATTGTATCAAGCACGATGTTGTAATGACGCAAATTTATGCGTCATATATGTATGTATGTTTATCAGAGTCTCAGTACACCTGTACAATAGTTATAAGGAGCTCAACAGCGAGCCCCTAAAAATGTAATAAGAGAATCTTTTATTTCTTGTGTGGTATATGCAATAATTCCCGCTCTTTTCTAACCGCTATATACATCTTTGCCCGTAACTCCACCAAGGTCACCCACATTTGACCTGTGGGTGACACATGCCATTCCCTAGGTGTGATCATGTGGAGTTCAAAGAAACAAAGAATGATCACATTGTCAACTACTGAGGCAGAATACATCACACTAACTGAAGGGGCAAAGAAAACAATTTGGCTCACTACAACATCTTGGACTAGATCAAACCTCACCCACATTTATGAGATCTGACAATCTAAGCACTATTACACTTTCCTATAATGCTATGTATCACACATGAACTAAGCATATTGATATTGCTTACCATTTCATTTGCAAATGAGTAGCCTGTCTGTGTAAATAATGCAAGATCTAGTAGTTAGAATAAACAAATCCTCAACATATTAAAATCTCATTTAATCCCTTCATCTACATATACAACACTTAGTAATGACAAGTTAGCTGCAAAAGGCAAGTGATTCAAACCTTGCCTATACTTAGGATACACAAGAAGAATGACAGACACAATCAAACATCCTTGGACTACAACAATCTCAAAGCGTGCCACAAGCACAGCGA
>QLPI01001011.1:0-14296 GCA_003314275.1 Chroogomphus rutilus
ACCCCAGCCAGAATGCACAGCACCACTACTTATTACAATATATAATATCAAAAATTAATCACACTTGTGGAATACCATTTTTCTTTTTGCAAAGATAAATTAAAACTTAGTAAAAATAAATACATCTATATGTATTATATGTACATATTGTTGCTCCCCACTGCTACCATCCCTCTCTCACACATTGAGATAGAGATATATCAGGGGTAATGACATTTACCACAGCAGCCTTTTGCAAGAACGGTGGCCTGGCGGCCACCTTTTTTTCTCCTCAATTTTCATTGTGCGGATCATGGTGCCATTGCTGGCAATAAGCCTTCACAAAAAAAAGGAGAAAAAAAAAAAGAAACATGCATCGCAGGTCTAATATTCATTGCAATGGATCACGCAGACGTGTGACAACAAATCAAATCAGTTAGTATTGTTGCAGCTGGGTAGATGGCCTGATTCTGGTTCAGCTGGGTACACTTGATTATTAGTTGGGATCCGTATGTATCGTCAGTGTGCAGAGGGAGGGCACGCATAAGTCATTGCTTGATTGTTCATCCCCAGTTACATTGATAACAGAGTTTGGGGCCAATCCCACTATAAAGTGAAATCAGGTGTTTTTATCAGTCATTGGGGGGGTGTCAAACACAGCAGGACTCAACATTTCATGTGCACGACAGGGTAGATGGTAGATGTGCAGCAACAATGTAGGGAGCATCATGTGTCAAAAACAACAATCTTGCACATGCGATAGTTTTATCGGTCGTTGGGGCAGTGTGAAACATGCTCAGTCACGGCATCAAGATCATCCTGGCAGTGAGTGTGGTGTGTCAAAAACAACAATAAGCCCACAAAAAAAAATTAACAAATTTCTTGCACATGCAGTAGTGTCAAAAACATGTGGCTTGCGGTCGCGGTCAGAACTGTTTTGTTTCTTGAGCGATTAGCTGACTGTGTAGGAAATAATAAACGCAGCGGTTGCTGTCAATGATGGAACCGTACCTAGCATCACACGATGGTCATATACGTTTTATGGGTGGCCGTCGCACTCGGAAGTGACATACATATCGTCTTAGTATACCCAGGAATTTTTTTTTGCATCAATCAAAACAAAGCTGACCCAGCAAGCCTCAGCAGCCTACCAAAACCGACTTGCGATATGGAAGCATGTGATTTGGTCGATATGCCCATAACATTTCACATGCACGAAGTGCCATCTATAACACGGACAAACATCAGCAATTCATCAGTATGGGCATAAAATCTGGGGGCTACTTGCGCGATCACTTTCATAGCGTTTCACGTGCGCGAAGTGCCATCTAAAATGCAGACCAACGTCAGTGATTCGTCGGTATAGGCATAAAAGTGGGGGACTACTTGTGCGACATGACCCATGCCTGGAATTAAAATGCGCGACCGTTGGGACCGTTGACTGTAATGCGACCGTATGTGTTGGGCATAAAAGCGGGGGGCTACTTGCGTGACATCACCCATTCCCAGACTTAAAGTGCATGACAGTTGGTACCTTTGACCACAATGCGACCGTACACATATGGCTAAGAAACCGTGAAAGATTGCTGATGTGAACCGACATGGATCATGCAACCGTGCTCTGGAGTGTCCATGGTGGGAAGAAGGACGTCGGTGTCAGGGGACAGCCCCTTGCCCACTAATATTTATTCCTTTTCCCTTTATTGATATCCTCCTTCTCTTATGGATTCTTTAGTTAATTCTTCTGTTTTCACTGACTGTGACATGACTTACTCATGTCACAGTCACTAGCTATATAGCTTTGCTGCTTAGGTAAGGGATCTTCACCTCATTCTCTTCTGGATCCCCTTACCAGGTATGCACCAATGTTGTATTTAGTCTTCTTTAATATATGTTCACTTCTGGATCCCCTTACCAGTGTCTGATTGGCACTGTGGGTAGGCTAGGGTTCGAGTCCCTGAGTCAGGCCTAGGGAGAAGGCCAGGGCTGGGTGGTGTCCCGCTGGTTCTAGCTCCCAGCAGTTGCCCAGGAATCAGTACCAGCGTGAGTTGCCCTTACAGTCGGTGTGCGGTGGGTGCACAACATGAACATGCGGCATCCAGCACACACCGAGGTCTTTCCTCTATCACGCACGACGCAGCGACACCAGCACACCACACGTCCTGACAGCCCCACACGTGGGGGTGTCGGGAGGTGGGGTCCATTGGTGTCGCCGCATCATGCATGTAGTCGGGAGCCTGGCGATGGTGGGAGGAAAGACGTCGGCCTTTTGGCGTTGATCACTTCGTCAATACACAGAAAAGGGGGGAGCATGAACACGTACTTGTGTCCCCTGGAATTCGTCACCTTCATTCTCTAGTCATTTACATCATTCCCTCAAACATCAAATTTCGTCTTCGTCTTATTTCTGTCGTGACTCACATTCCCTCACCTCTGTCGCACACACCACAGACGATGTGGCGTTACGGCTGGATGGATGTTGGGTGCGGGGTGCGACGCATTAGGAAAGAACAAAGCCCCTGCAGTTGCGTTTACTACCCACCATGCCCCATGCACATGATGTGGTGAAAGCAGCGTACCACACGTCCTGACAGCCCCACAGGTGGGAGTGTCAGGAACTGGGGTACACAGGTGTGCACAGGGCATGGTAGGTAGTAAACACGACCGCAGGCAGGATGCGGCGACAGCAGCGCACTGCACGTCCGAACAGTCCTACACGGTGGGAATGCTGGGAGGTGCAGTGCGCGGGTGTGCACCGGGTGGGGTGGGTGGTGGGGTAAGAAAAGAGATGTGATGGTCGAACCAGTCACATGACCGGGGTGTGGCTGGGCTTAGATAAATTTTTTGCTTACAAAGTGCTGACTAAAAACCCACCTGGACCCACAGCCATCGCGCTTTATACCTTTGATTGATATCCTCCTTCTCTTATGGATTCTTTAGTTAATTCTTCTGTTTTCACTTACTGTGACATGACTTACTCATGTCACAGTCACTAGCTATATAGCTTTGCTGCTTAGGTAAGGGATCCTCACCTCATTCTCTTTTGGATCCCCTTACCAGTGTCTGACTGGGTCTGTGGGTAGGCTTAGGGTTAGAGTCCCTGAGTCAGGCCTAGGGAGAAGGCCAGGGCTGGGTGGTGTCCCACTGGTTCTAGCTCCCAGCAGTTGCCCAGGAATCAGTGCCAGCGTGAGTTGCCCTTACATTAGAATGAGGTCACCCAATAAGGACCGAGGGGCCGGCCGCGCACTTCAAACGCGAGTGATGTCCTCGCGCAGAGACTACGGCGACCGAACACCCTCCTTCCTAATCCCTCGCAGGGATCCGACTACATTTTCAGATTGTCACACATGTACCTAGGTGGGAAAGGTGACGGCTGGATGTGTCGGTGACACGAGAGAGTGGACCGCTTCGGGCGACACTGTAAACCGCCACATGGTCGGTAGAGCGCACCGCCCTCTGAAGGCCAAGGCGACGCTATAAACCCTCAACACTTTCTAACACTCATATTCCTCTATTCCGAACACCTAGCGTATCTACAATCCGCTTTCCCCCATACGCTACTCTATGACCCGTATGACCCACCTTACACCCGCATTCTCAACCCAACCACCTGCGTGCTTCCTTCCCACTCGATTCCCCATTACAGCACGACTCCTACACCCTCGTATTCCCTAGGCCGCCAGCGACACCGCTGATGTTGAGCGTGACGCGCCACATGATGCGCTTGCTGATGACACCACAATCATCGCCGTCGCATCCGCCTTGCGACTCACCTTAGGCCGGCGGCGATGACCCTGCACATCTCTAGAGACATGCATCCACCTCTGGAGAGCCCCTGACGCACCCCAGAGGCTCTGGCCAAGTCACCGAGCACCAGCACCGCATCTGCCTGCACATATGCCCAGCAACAGCAGCGGGCTACCCGCCAGGTGCAGACGCAGGCACAGTCTCTGCCCCAGTCCCAGTTGAGCACCGCTTCCACCAGCTACATCCACCTTGCACGCACTCCAGCGCATGCCGACCAACGCCCACTACAATGAGATGAAGCAGGCTCACCGCGACACACTTGCAGACAACGGCAACTTTGTCTCGAGAGGATGAGCGAAATCAAGCCCAAAACTCGTCGATCGGTACGAGCTGTGGCGTCAGCGCAATCTGACCGCGAAAACCAACTTCGACATGACCCGCATGTTGAGTGCTATGGCCATACGGGATGGCTGCAAGCAAAGACGAAGCTGCCAGACGCGAGCGCACAGAGGAGGAGAAGCGGAGGCAAGAGGAAGTGCACCAGCGGGAGACAGAAGGGACACGGCGGCGGGAGGAAGAAGAGGAAGGATCAGGGGGGACTGACCCTGACGACTAGAAGAACGACGCACCGGGAGCGCCCTCCAGCTCCGTGGGACGCATGCGAGCCACCACCTTCCTCGACCAACGAACAACAACCGCCGTGTCTGCCGCACTACCTACCATCGTCGCCGCATTTGATGGACCTGGCTTGCCCAAGGCGGCGTCGCGTATACCATATTGTCCACCTCGATCGCGACATTGATACGGGAGAACGGCGTCGCAGCGCGACTATCCTCATGCCCTCTCGCGTAGCGCGTACACGTCCAGCGCAGGAACGGCCCACGCGAGACCCAAACGGCCCGATTGCGGGGCCTTCCATGACACAACAGCATGACCACTTGGTTCTGGCGACCCCCCTGCAGTTGTTTCCCCGACGGCTGCATCGGTTGAGCGATGTCGCCCACACCGTTCAGCACCTCTGCCGCACACCCCTCCAACACGTTCGAGCAAGCTGCGATAGTTGCGTACGCACTACCAAACACAACCCGCTGTTACAGGCGCGACACATGCTCGCCGTTTGAAGGCTGAACCCCCATCCCATGACCGCGGTGTGGTCGTTTAGATCCACATTCCCATCTCCATCGTCCTCTAACGCCGTTACCCTCGCCTTTCTCTCCCCCGCGCGTCCATTCGCCGGCATTTGGGGCGTCACCCTGGCCGACGCGACCCTCCAGGACCAGCTACAGAGTTGCCTCCTGATACGCCACATCCCGGACCTCTGCCGCATGCCGTCCCAACACGCGAGACCATGCAATGGGTAAGGGCGCTGAAGCGGTGGGGACACGTGGAAGAAGGGATGCAGACATCTCTGGTCCTTGATCCTCACCAATGGAGGGAAATTTGGAGGATGTGCTGGACGATAATGGGATGGACGAGCTGCGATAGCTGCGCGCGGGTTACCGAAAGTCCCCAAAAGATTGGGCTGGCTGCGAAGGATCTGGTGCGATGCTGGCCTGCCGCCTCAGCCTGAACCCACGCACGTTCGCGCGGCTCTGTCTGCACTGGCGCTCGCAGCGGTCGCCCTGATAGGACAGCGACGCAGCGTCCGAAGGTCGCTGACACCAAGTGTGCCGCCTTCAGCCTAGAGTCGACTCCTCGCCTGCGTCACCCCCTGCTTCGCTGACCCTGGAAAAGATGGCGCGAACGTGGCATAGCGAGAGTTGGTTGGACACCGTAACCCGCTTGTTACGAACGATGTCCACATCGTGGACGTATGTAAGTCGGTCCTAGGGCGGGCCGTCCTATATCCACGACCCCTTTCGCATTCCCACTGGTACGCCGAGCCCCCCCCATGCAACCAGCACGCTGATCCGCAACCGCTTGAGAGGCCTTCGTGCCGACACCCGTTGACCTACGCTGCGTCCATGTGGCCCTCAAGTCCCACCCCTGTCGCGGCCTGTTTCTCCGCGAATGCGACGCTACAGAACACGATGGGGCTCTTCTGCCCGACTGCCCGACCGCTGTCACCGCCATCTAACTGCGAAGTCGCGTCGCCCATGTGCGTCGTGCCCTGCGGCATACCAGTCTTCGTCGCGGACCGTGGACATACCCAGATGCGACACCGGTACTTTCGATGCACGCCGCCTCTTCATGTCCAGCTCCACGCGCCCGTTCGCCACGTCCGGTGCGGGCTTGCTTTCTACGGACGCGACACCATGAAGGGTCACAGAGCTCTTCCGCCCAACCGTCATCGTCGACCATGGAAGCATTCAGACAAGCTACGAGGGCCGCTGACACGTCACGGGAGGCGCCCCCCTGTACGCGACGCCGGCATTCTGGTACATTGTAGCCCAGGCCAAACTGTCACCCCAGGAGGTCGCGTAGAGCACATTCGTCGCTCAGATTGATCCGCGCTCTACGCTCGCATTGCATCTACCAGCGCCCTCCCACTCGTCTTCGGTCCAATGCGTCGCCTATGCCTGAGCGATGCGCGATTTAGCATACGCATGACCCGCTAGTCGCATCGACCTCACCTGCATCGTCCCTGGACCTCGGTGACGAACCGTCTGGTCAATGAACTGTCTGGTCATGCGTGATGCAGCCCCACGACGCCCTCGTGCCGGTGCCCACATGCCCGCCTGTAGCCCGTGGTCCCAAACAGCCGGGTTGGCTGCGAAGGCTCGTCGTCCTGTTCCTGTCTAAGTCACCCTACAGTTGCCGCAACCGACGCCTGTAACGGCCGCTGCAACGCATGGGGAACACGATCCCTCGTACGCGACGCGGGCGCCCTGATACTCTGCAGCTTGGAACCTCTGCAGCCCCCGTTCTCATCCAGCATGCCGAGTCAGCACTCCCACGACCGTTTCCTACCGCCGCCGCCTACCCTGACTCATGTCCGGGCCTGGACAATCATTGGGTCTTGTTCCCATGGGGTCCTCCTTCCCACACCTTCTGCCTGCCAGTAGGACACGCGCCATGCAAGCTACGCGATCAGCTTGCCATGGAATGCGCACCGGTGAGCTGCGACCGCCGCCGATGCGCACTGAACGCGCCCCCTCATATGCGACGCCAACACCTTGACGTGCAGTAGCCCAGCCCCTCCGCGGCAGCTCCATCCTCTCCTTCAGTACAACCTTGAACGCCTTCACGCCGCCCTGTTGCTGCCGAGACGACCTGCATGCACGCGCCCTCCACTCGTTCCTGGCGCCCAGTGCAGTCCCCACCACATGCGCCGTCACAGCGATGGACAAGAGTCAGCAAACCACCGCCCATCGAGCGATATCACCGCATACACCGCATGCCGGTTGCGCCCATAACATACGCGCTCATGGTGTCGACGCCTGCACGCTTGATACGCATCGCGATTCACCCGATGCACGCCCGCCGTCTCCGCCGCATGCGCTGTCACAGAAGTCAGCGAGGCATCGCAGCCGCTTATCGTGGACGACTTCAACGCCAATGGACGCCCTTATGAGATTGCCGGCGACGCTCTAGTGCCGACACCTGTACATCCGCCGGCAGTCGATCCTTGACCATTGTGTTCACGAAATGGTATCACCCATGCATGTCTGCATCGCCGAGGGAACTGGGAACTTGCAGGGCTGTTTGGATACAAGTACCACCATGACACCTCCGTGACGCCCCGTACATCTGCCCACAGCTGAGCTCGCGCACGTTTGTGCTGCCGCCTCTGCAAATGGCCGAAGGATGTGTAAGCCGCGTTCGTCGTGCACCTCGGTTCGCACTCGTGCTTGCAACGGTCGCCCTTCACGTCTGGAACCCCATGCGACACGCTCCCTGTGACATGCCAGTCTTCAAAGCTGACCACAGATGCGCTCCAATGACCTGCGACGGCTTCACACAGTTGCCGCCACCGCTGTTACCATCGACTCATGGCCTCGTTCTCATCCAGGTTCTTGAGGCGATGCCCCTGTGTTGTTCCCTGCTGCTGCCGACTATAGCAACGCCCCGAGAAGTCACACAAGCCGTGCTCCTCGCGCAACTCGATCCATGCTCGTGGATGCATACGGTCACCTGCCCTGTTCACATGCACAGGCCACCAAAATGGACCGAGGAGCAGCATCACTCGTTCTACACCCTCGGCCATTGCAGGCATAGTTGAACGGGTACGCTCATATACCCATTTGGTAGTCATCTCAGGCTCCCTTCAGTAGGCTCTATACATCGGTCCGGCTTGTATCCCTTGCATGTATTGGGTGGACCAGATGTGTCCATGTGTCGGGACGCCACATTCTAGAGAGGGGGGTGATGTCAGGGGACAGCCCCTTGCTCACTAATATTTATTCCTTTTCCCTGTATATCCTTTATTGATATCCTCCTTCTCTTATGGATTCTTTAGTTAATTCTTCTGTTTTCACTAACTGTGACATGACTTACTCATGTCACAGTCACTAGCTATATAGCTTTGCTGCTTAGGTAAGGGATCCTCACCTCATTCTCTTTTGGATCCCCTTACCAGTGTCTGACTGGGTCTGTGGGTAGGCTTAGGGTTAGAGTCCCTGAGTCAGGCCTAGGGAGAAGGCCAGGGCTGGGTGGTGTCCCACTGGTTCTAGCTCCCAGCAGTTGCCCAGGAATCAGTACCAGCGTGAGTTGCCCTTACACTTCTACCTTCTCCTCTTCTGTTAAGTCCTCTACTTGGGCTGGCATCATCGGCATCCTCCCGAGTATCCCATCTGTTGCAAATCAGTGGCATGCATGGAGAGTAGGGTACAATGCATGAGTACATTGAAGCCAAAGCTACTACTTCCAGCCTGCAGGACTTGGCTGTTCCTCATCCGACATCTCAGCATTCCTGAAGCCTGACAACTACTTTCGAATCTACGAGGAGTCAACTAGAGTCCTATAATTGATAAGAAAGTCCAAGGACCATGAAAAGCGAGAACAGAATACTATGTCCCAATCTTGTTCTCCTCCATGACATTGAGGGGTGACATGTCATCCCGATTCCCAATGGAGTTACCCTATAAGGAACATAGTAGCAGATCGGATATCAGAGATAGAATGGAATTGTGAATAAGGAAAGTAGAGCAGAACATAATGAAGAAAGTATTAAACATGTATGAAGTGAACATGGATTTGCGAGCATATGGGGATTGACATAAATGAGTGGAGCATATTGACAGGTGCATGTGATGCCAAAATGGATACACGAGGTGCAATAGAATTCGAGGACTGAGAGCATGTGGTTGAATAGGCAAGCAAGGGCAGAGTTAGGCTGAATAGTCTGAATTGAATAGTTGGGCATGCTGGTGCAATGGTTCCTAATACTTCTGCACCCATCCTAACTCATTGGATTCCTAACGATCTTTTTGATTGTGGAGACAGATGCATCCAATTATGCCCTTGCTTCCATTCTCTCTCAGCAAACCTTGGACAGAGAACTCCACCCTATAGCATTTCACTCCCAAACTTTCACCTCACCCAAAATTAATTATGATGTTCATGACAAAGAGCTTCTTGCTATCTTTGAAGCTTTCTAGCATTGGCAACACTACTTGGAAGGATCAGCAGACCTGGTTAATGTTATCACAGATCACAAAAATTTGGAGTACTTCTATACTACCAAACTGTTGACCACACAATAAGCTAAGTGGTCTGACTGAATACCTCTCCCAGTTCATACTTGTTTTAAGGTTTAGACCTGGATGGCTTGGCATGAAACCTGAATCACTCACTAGACAATGGGAAAACTACCTTAAGGAGGGGATGAGAAACTATGCCACTGTTAACCCTCAAAATGTTAGGTCAGTTTTTACACAACAGCAATTGGCATCATCCCTTCAAGCTACAAACCTCACCAAACCTGTCGTAAGAGCAACCATTCTCATGGATACCAAACAAATCCTTGCCAACATTCATCAACACCTTGCCTCCGACCTCACAGCTTAGAAACACCTCAGATCCACTGAGGACCCCAAGTGGTAGACCAACCCAGTGTTAAGTCTCAGTAGTGCTGATAGTGTGGATGGGAGTCAGCCAAGTCCTGCAGAACAATCAAGGTGGCTAGGCTTCTGTCAAGCCCACAATACTGAGCTCTGGTTCACTCGGTAGTACCAACTGAATGACCCTTAATCGTTAATCCCACACGCCAGTGATAAGTCATTTCTCACTAGTACATGGTCTCCGCTCGGTACATTTGGTTCATTATTTGGTTCACTTTCCCTACCCCATCCCTCCTATTCTTTATTATTCTTTTATTCCCCATCCTTCCCTTTGCCCGTTTACCCTTGGGATATTCACTATTTATTATCATTCAGTCGCGGCCCTATTGTTTTATATTTGGTCACTCTCTATTGTTCTATTTTCCCTCACACTCCTATTTGGCTATTATCGGTCATATCTTATTGTTTTATTCTTGTTTACATCTTATTGCTCTATTCTAGATTACTGTAGACAATGCTTCCACATGGTCTCCATACCTTATTCTTTTCTCCATGTCTTATGCCACCCTTATTCTACATTCCACCTCTTAGCCTATATAAGTAGCATGTCAAGTACACATACCAAGATTCTGGTAATTCAGCAGTACCGACTGAGAAGTCAGTCTACATCCACGTACAAGTGTCCAAGCCACATGCAAGTCACTAGGTATGCTGGTCTCAGCTTAGCACATCCTGTTAGAAAATAAAATTGATGATATAGATCAAGAATCAGACTCAATATCAATAGGCACAAAGGCCATCAAATGCAGGACACAAATACATGACATAAACTCGAATCACATCACAAAATATACCAGCATGCCATAAACATGGTTATGGGGGGGGGGGCTGAAACCACCTAGAATTATACAGAAAACTAACTACAATACTTATACAGCAATATGAGGGAAAAACTATACTAACTGGTGAACTAACCTATGATGCATTGTGACTAAAGTCACATGCGGGTGACATGAGAACATGCCCACGATAAGAATACGTGATAGAATAAATAAAAAAACAATGAAAATAAACAAAATAAATCACTTTTAAATCCCAACACATCCACCCTCCACATTCTCCGTTCCTGTCAAATACACGTACCGAGAACCATCCACTCGGCAATGCCGACCGAGCAACCATTCTATATCCACGACCAAGTGCCCACGCTGCATGTATAACACTTGGTATGCCGGCCTCGGCTCGGTACATCCACCATCCACACTCCTTGTCCTCACCCTTTGGTCCGCCTCACCTCAGGACTTCCTGCCCTTGTGTTATCCTCGGTTACAGCCCTTATTTTATAATCGGGCACTTCCTATTGTTCTACCCTCGGCCATGTTCCTATTATCCTATCCTTTATTGTTCTATGCCCGTTTACATTCCTTCCTAATTTTACTTGTTGTGGACAATAACCGCATGCTCTGAATACCTTGTTGTTCCACATTCCTTATTCCACATGTCGCTTCTTAACCTATATAAGTAGGACATGCATGTAGATATTTCCTCATTCTGGGTATTGACTAGGCTTAGGCCCTTCTACCTTCTTCCCCTCTGTAAAGTCCTCGACTCAGGCCGGCATCACCAGCATCCTCCCGAGTACCTGTCTATTGCAAATCGGTGGCACGTACAGCAAGTAGGGTGCAACGCACGAGTATGTTGAAGCCAACGCCACTACTCTTGGCCTGCAGGACTTGGCCATTGTCCGCCCGACAACCCTCGGCAGTACCGAAGTCCGTCAGTACCCGAAGCCTGACAGTTCCCATCCTTCTTCCACTCTTCCTCATTTACCAACCATTAATTGAAACATCCTGTCCTTGTTTTATCCTTGGCCACATCCCTATTGTTTTATAGTCGGTCACTCCCTATTGTCCTATCCTTGACCACATTCCTATTATTCTATTTTTATTGTTCTATCCCCATTTACATTCCTCCATTCTATTTTTTACTCATTGTAGACAATACCCCCATATGCTCTGCATACCTTATTGTCCCACATTCCTTATTCCACATGTCACTTCTTAACCTATATAAGTAGGACATGCATGTATATACTTCCTCATTATGGGTATCGACTAGGCTTAGGCCCCATTACCTTCCCCCCTCTGTTAAAGTCCTCTACTTGGGCCAACATCCTTGGCACCCTCCCAGGTTCATCTTCCATCCCAAATCAGTGGCACACAGAGAGTAGGGCACAATGCATGAGTACATTGAAGCCAAAGCCACTACTACCAGCCTGTAGACTTGGCCACTCCCTGCCCACATCTTTGGCATTACCAATGCTTGACAGTATACCCAGAATCAAACTACTTCCCATGCTGTCATTCCTTATGAATATGGTATCACAAGACACCTCTTTAATGACCTTTCTATCTTCTTATCTGGAACCATGTTCCCTGGTAACCCCTTCTAACTGTTAAATCAATTCAGGATCTGCTTTTAACTTCATCAGATCATCTTACTCCTGGAAATATAAAATTTCTGTCAAGACAAATCCACACCCCAGCATTTTCAACCAAATACCAGTATAGATTTGGAAACCATTCACTTCAAAGAAATTTTTTCTTGCCAATCTTGTGGCAACATATTCAGCATGCTTGATCAATCAGCATTCACTCACAGTTTATTGGGAAATTGTCAAGCTTCGGGTACTTGACAGACTTCGGGACTGCCGAAGGGTCGGGCAGACAATGGCCAAGTCCTGCAAGCCAAGAGTAGTGGCATTGGCTTCAACGTACTCGTGCGTTGTGCCCTACTTGCCGTGCATGCCACCAATTTGCAACAGACAGATACTCGGGAGGATGCTGACGATGCCGGCCCGAGTTGAGGACTTAACGGAGAGGAAGAAGGTAGAAGGGCCTAAGCCTAGTCAATACCCAGAATGAGGAAATATGTACATGCATGTCCTACTTATATAGGTTAAGAAGCGACATGTGGAATAAGGAATGTGGAACAATAAGGTATGCAGAGCATGTGGTTATTGTCTACAACAAGTAAAATTAGAATGAAGGAATATAAAACGGGGATAGAACAATGAAGGATAGAATAATAGGAATGTTGCCAAGGATAGGACAATAGGAAGTGCCCAACTATAAAACAAGGGCTGTGATCGAGGATAAGACAAGGACAGGAAGTCCCGAGGTGAGATGGACCGAGGGGTGAGGAGTGGGCATGTGGGTGGTGGATGTGCCAAGACGAGACCGATGTACCAAGTGATAAGCATGCAGCATGGACACTTGGACGTGGACATAGAATGGTTGCTCAGTTGGCACTGCCGAAATAATGGGTCTCGGTACGTGTACTTGACAGAAATTTCCCCTTATATTACTTTATGTTTTACACTCCTTCTTGATCTAGTACTGCTTGCTAAATGCATAGACATGTCCACTAGATTTTCCATCTAGACAACTTCAGTCCACCCATCCATCTGTCATGTCACTGGATCTATCGGTCAGTAATATTCGGTCACAACTTGCTCACCCGCTATAATCCATTGATTAACAGGGTATTGGGCAGTATTACGTTCCGTCAAGCCACTAACATTTTTAGGTGCATCCTGATGGCCTTGGTCCAGTCGGCACTTGTAACTGCTCCAAAAGCCTCACCCAGGATCCCATTCCATTGCTGGAAGCTCTGTCAATAGCCCTAGTCAATGCAACTGCATTGTGCACACTTGTATACCAGAACAGCTGGCAAACTTTTTAGTCAGGACCTCTTGGTCAGCGGCACCATTTGGCACATTCAGCCAAGGTCTCTTCCATCCATCCCTATCTGTTCTTGTTTCATCTGCTCTGTATATTCACATTAATATGCTCTTACCACTATTTTCTGTTCCCTCAGCTCAAGCTGAATCTGCCAAACATCGCAGCATGTTTCACTTGTTCCTTTCTTCCCTTATAACTTTATTTCTTCCTTTCTTTACTTTTTCAACCAAACAATATATATATATATATATTAAAAGACTATTTCATGGTCTCACTCTCCTGACCCATGTCATCATCCTCATCCTCCCTTTGCTTACCCTTCCCTTTATCCTCCTTTCCCTTTTCTTTTCCTCCCTTCTAATCCACCTCTTTATCCTCATCATCCTTCAGTTCATCCTCTTCCCTTCCTAAATCTCCTGCATCCTCAGAACCCTCTAGATCCCTCTCCACCATAAGGAGCAGGATGCTTATCATCCTGTCCTGACCCCTCAGGAGTGCCTCGAGCAGCTCCACCACCTGCCTTCCTCCCGATGGTTTGGCCTGTGGAACTTCAACCACAGGCAGCCTCCTACTCGGCTGCATAGTGCAGGCCTGCCTTGGCCTCTTCCTTGATGGTGTTAGGAATCTACATTGAGCAAACCCATATATTCAATTTTTTATTACTATTACAAACCTACACAGCATCAAGTCGAGCCAAGCTCCCCATCACATACACATCACACACAGTCGAGTCAAGGCGCAAATAAGTGCATACACATTATTGCACCACATCCAGCCAAGGGATTGCTATACAGCCATCCAACAAGTCATAACATCGAGTATGACTGTCAAGCCCCGGATACCAAGCTCTGGTTCACTCGGTAGTACCGACCGAACAACCCTTGC
>QLPI01001014.1:0-12074 GCA_003314275.1 Chroogomphus rutilus
AAAGGAGTGGATAGGGGGGTGAAGGAACAATGAAAGGGGGTGTACGAGGGGAGTGGTCCATATGATGTACCGGATGTATCGAGCCGAGGCCGTGCGGTGGTGCGAGATAATGCGGGTGAGGGCCAGTTGGTCGGTATTCCTGAGTGAGTCGGGACTCGGTGTTGCGGGCTTGACAACAAGTGAGGCACATTATTTACACATCCTTGATAAGGAGTTGACCCTTCTTCGTGCCCATACCATTAGGGTCGGTGATTATTATGGTAAGTGGTGCCTTTGTTGGAGCCTCTCTCTCTTTCTGATTCCCGTAGTGAGCCATTACATGAGGCCATCACTGTCTGGGGCTGTTCCTTGGTGGGATCTGGAGTGGGACGAGACTTCTGGTGAGTCGGGGGCGGGAGCAAGTGGCCCAGAGGTACTGGGACATATTTCCATATATCTGTTTCATCTGGACAAGTACCGGGAGGACCTGCGCCAACTCTTGGACTTCTTTGGGCGGTATCGTCGTCATATGTCCAGCTTGACAACTACCAGGGTTGGCATAGAGGAAGTGAGGTTGTGGGGGAGCCTTACTGACACGTTAACTTCATTCCTGACAGTGGATTGGGGGCTTGATGCTTCCTTTCTGGATGATATAGATCGGTTGCTTGTCTGTATTTTTTTTTTTTTTGAGCAGATGTCCCATAGATGCCTATTTTTCATGGTCGGGGCCATAGTGGTCGTGGGGTCATGGAGATCATAGTGTTCATTCTACCGGAATGTCGCTTTGGATGGGGGTAGTGTCATTGGGATTTGGGGAATGTCCTGCAACTCGAGTCTTGGTTGAAATTGTTGATTAGTTTAGCTTGTATTAATTTTATAACAAGAAAGGTCTAGTTCTAGAGAATCTACATGGTACTGTTAGTCTAAGGAATGGTACGGGATTCCACAGTGATCAGGATTCTTCCTGAGCGGAGTTTTTGGAGTGTTGGATTTGAGTGCTGAGTGAAGACTGCTGGCTCCATATTGCCAAGAATCAGTAAGGATAATCTAAACGAGTAGTACTCAATGCCCTGTCAATCAACAGATCGTAGTAGGTGAGCGTGTGGTCCTTGTAACTAAAATTCTGATGGGGTTCTGAGGGTCGGATTCAGAGGGTCGGATTTCGGAGGGTTGGAGTCGGAGTGTATCCGCAGAGGGGTCAAAATCTTTCGGCTATTGGTCACGGGGGGTCATATCACTGAAAAGGTTGGATGCATTGTTTATTTTACATCCGTAGGCATAGTTGGTGTTCAATGTGAACAACTGGTGCCAGAGTTGGGAGCCTAACTTCTTATTCCTCGGTTTCCAAAGTGTCCGACATCTCAGACTCTTCTTCAACCTCTTCTGTCACAGAGGCTGCATGCCCTTTGGTGACTGTGGTGGTGGATCTTGGGCATTCCTTGGCTGAGTGGCCCGATCTGCCACAGAAGAGGCAGAGGTTTTGTTCGAAGGGGCATTGCCATTCTTCCGGTGTAATTTTCCGTCTTTTCCAATTTTGGACAAAAGATCCATGGTAGTCCTGCTGCCACTGGACGGGGTCATGGATTGGCCTACATTGGCCATCTTATTGCCCGTGTTAGGGGCCAAATACGTGGTCACAGGGGTCCTCCCTCTGTCGTAGGGGCAATTGACGTTCTGGGTGGAGGGGATCTCTGGCAATTTCCGATCGTCACTCCCAGTAGCGGGCATCGATGGATTGGGACAGGAGATAGAGTTGGAGCAGGGAATGGGGCTTTCCTACTCTAGAGATCTCATCCTTGATTCTGCCAGGGAGTCTGTTGTAGAACTGGTGACGAAGTGCAGCATCACCCCAGTAGATGCGGGTGGCTAGTCGATTGAATTCGACTATATATTTTGTGATGCGCTGATTATTGCACATGCAGAGGGTCTCGAGGTCTGCTTTGGCCTCTCCTTCTGGGTCGTGGGGGCCGAAGTTGGTTTTGAGTTCATTCACAAACTCCTCATAGTCATAGAGCCAGTCTGGCTCGTCGAGGATGGAGAGGGCTGGTTCGAACCAGTCCAGGGTGGTACCGGTCAGATACGATAGTACATAGGTTACCTTGGCACTCTCGGTGTTGAAGGCATCAGGGTGGTCACAGAAGTTCAGTCTACATTGCACTAGAAAGGCTTGTAGTTTCCTCAAATCGGATCCATCAAAGGTATCTGGGTCCCGAACCTTGGCGGCATGGAGGGCTGATCTTCTGGGGCTGGCTAAGTTGCTTGCCAACATAACGAGGGCCTGAGTGAGATTGGGCACAATGTTGGGTCCTAAGGTGGGGGCCCCTCCTGGGTGTGCGGGAGGTGGCAGTGCTGCGGCTGGTGGTGCGACATGGGGTTGGGTGATGGGGGGTGTTGTAGCGAATGGGGGTATGGCAGGTGGTGCAACGAGTAGTGGTGCTATGGGTGGTGGTGCCACAGGTGGAGGTGCGAAGGGTGGTGGTACGTAGGGGGGCACTGATGAGTCTGATGGTGCTGCTGTGGATGGTCCTGAACTGGACTGCATATCCGATGGCAATGATTGTTGAGTCACTGGGGGGTGGTTCACGAGGAACGGGTTGGTCAAATTCGAATGCAGGTGTTGATCTGCGTCCAAGAATCCGGAGTCGGAAGAAGGCTCTGAGGGGTGTGCTGGTGTCTGAGGCATCTGGAAACTTGGCCTAGGGACAGGCAGTTCCCAGGGGACGGATGCACAGCAGGCAGACACCTGAGTGATTGTCTGCATGGCTTGTGAACGTGTGATAGGTCTCATGCTTAATGACAATCAGGAGTGTGAGTACGAATATACTGTTAAATCCACGCCATTGCTTAGCTAGGTGCTTCTAGGGTTGTTTTTGATGATTCTGAGAGGTTTCCAGAAGTCCTCATTTCCTGAATATTCAGAAACTGGAGGTTGGTTTGGACGGAAAGTGTGAAGGAGAATTAAGTTGATATTTGTACTGGCAAATAGTCCAGTTGACTGGTGACTTATATACATGTATCTAGTCTTGTACTATCTTTTACCAAGTAAAGACAAGGGGGGAGGAGAGTACAAGGGGCAATATAAAATGAAGAACAAAGGAGTGAGGTACACAGTGATCCTGCGTGTCATCTATCAAAGGAGCAGAACCTTGACTTTGGAATCTTCAGAGGTTCGGAAACACGGAACCTCGGAATGGTGCATCGGGAATCCAGAAATCGGTTATTTAGACTTAGAGCAATTGGAAAGGTCCCAGAAACAGTGTGGGTGGCTCTGGGGTTTAATGTGGGTTTATTTGGTGGCATGGGCCATAACAGTGTTGGCCCAAGTGGGGACTTCTGAACGGTGTCAGGCTTTGGATACTGACAAACTTTGGGACTGCTGAAGGGTTGGGCAGACAATGGCCAAGTCCTGCAGGCCAAGAGTAGTGGTGTTGGCTTCAACGTACTCGTGTATTGTGCCCTACCTGCCGTGCATGCCACTGATTTGCGACAGACAGAATACTCGGGAGGATGCCAATGATGCCAGCCCAAGTCGAGGACTTAACAGAGGGGAAGAAAGTAGAAGGGCCTAAGCCTAGTCGATACCCAGAATGAGAAAACATGTACATGCATGTCCTACTTACATAGGTTCAAGAGGCAACATGTGGAATAAGGAATGTGAGACAATAATGTATGCAGAGCATGTGGGAGTATTGTCCATAATGATCAAAAATAAAATGGATGAATGTAAACGGGGATAGAACAATGAAAATGGAATAATAGGGATGTGGCTAGAGGTGGAACAATATGGAGTGGCTGACTATAAAACAATGGGGCCACAACCGAGGATACCACAAGGACAGGATGTCCTGAAGTGAAGTGGGTCAAGGGATAAGGAATGGGTGAGGTAGGTTTGATGGTAGGTGGAATGAGGAAGAGCAGACAATGGATGGGGATAGGAAGACAGAGGGTGTATGTGCTGAGCCAAGACTGGCATATCGAGCAACTTGCATGCGGCTTGAACTTGTGTGGATGTAGTCCGACCTTACTTGGTTGGCACTGCCAAATCACTGGACACCCTGTAAGTGTACTTGACAAATGGAAGGAGGAGAGCAGGAAGGCATAAACCTAGTTGATACTCAGACTGAGGAACTATGTACATGCATTTGCTACTTATATAGGCTGAGAGGCAGAATGTGGAATAAGGGTGGCATAAGACATGGAGAAAAGAATAAGGTATGAAGACCATGTGGAGGTATTGTCCACAGCAATCTAGAATAGAACAATATGAGAGTCAGATAATGAAATATGACTGATAATAAACGAGTAAGATTGTGGGAAAGAATAGAACAATAGGGGGTATTGTGGTTGTAACAGGTCATAGCTATGCTCAATTAAGCAGGACTTCATGAATACTTTTGGGGACAAGCTGTCCTTTACCTTGTCTATATCCTGAATTCCACCCCTTCCTCATCCACATCATCAACAACATCCTATGAATTATGACATAAGGAACAACCAGATCTATGAATGTACCATATATTTGGATGTTGTGCATATGTCAATATACTGAAGAAAGATTAAAAAGGATTTGAATCCCATATGCAACAAACTATATTTGTGGGGTTTGAACCAGGGTTTAAAGGCTAGAAATTATATAATTCCAAAACAAAGAAAGTTGTTATATCACACCATGTTATCTTTGACAAAACCCTCTTTCCTGGTATAACTATAAAATGAGAATCAAACCAAAATACCCCTTTAGGCATTCGAGCTCTTTGGCCAGATGAAGGATACCCGGATGAAGAATCTGCTATGCCTGATGATCAAGATCCACCCACTCCACCAAATCCTAAACCAGTGCAAGATGACTCAGATACTGAAGAATATTATTCTACACCATTACTGAACCAAGTCCCTCTCCCATCTCCTCCACCAATGACTTACTCTGAAGCTATTTGTTCACCTCTACGTGTTCCCCCTATAAGTTTACCAAATCCTAGAATACCTCGTCCACCTCCTACAGCTGCTTAAGGTACTCACCCAATCCGTAACAACTGTGTTGCTGATTACACCACCTTATTTGGAATGGGAGCTTGCAGAGGAACACAACTTGCACCTCAATGTTATAATCTCATTGAAGAGGGAGACAAAATTGAAAATGAAAATATTATTATTGGCAGACCAGAAGCAGAAGATGTACCAAACCAAGGGGTGTTGAACAGATGGTAGATCAAGGGAGTGTAAAAGAAGATCAATGCCCACCATCTGATGACAATATTTTCAACAATGACTATGACACAGACTTATATTAAGGAATGAAAGCCACACTGATTGTTGAATCCATCAATTTTGTATATGGTATTCAGGATGAATATCTACCTTAGTAGACTGGATTTGAAATTGGCTTTGACATTGCAAGTGAGAAAGCATATAGCACTGCAGTCAGGCCAGATAATTTTCCCAGATCATTCAAGCAAGCAATGGCAGGACCAGATAGAGATAAGTAGATGGAAGCAGCCCAAAATGAAATCAATGCACTCATAGCAAACAGTACTTGAGAACTCATCAAACTACCTGCAAACAGAAAGGCAATTAGATCTAAATGGGTGTTCCTGGTTAAGAGAAAATCAGATGGCTCAATCGACTGTTACAAAGCAAGAGTCATAGCCCAAGGCTTTGGACAATGACCAGGGATAGACTTTGACCAAGTGTTTGCACCTACTGCATGACTAGCAGCACTCCAAACCATTTTAGCCCAAGTAGCACTGGCTGGTGAATACATTGAGTCGATCGACATTTCTAATGCATACCTAAATGGACAGTTAGAAAAGGAATATGAAGTTTACATGCAACAACCTGAAGGTTTTAAACAGAAAGGACCAAATGATGAACACTGGGTTTGCAAGTTAGTTAAAGGGCTATATGGACTCAAACAATCTGGCCAACTTTGGTATCACAAACTTGGCAAGACTCTAAAAGAGATTGGCTTTGAACAGATCAAATCAGGACCTAGCATCTACATATGGGAATTGGACAACATACAAGTCATACTACCGGTATTTGTCGATGATGTTACCATTGTATCCTCAAACAAGAAGCAGATTGCCTGAGTCAAGGAAGAAATCAGTAAATCATTCAAAATCAAGGACCTAGGACCTATCTCTTACATCCTTGGGATCAAAATAGATTACAACCGTGAAGCAAAGTGTATCCAACTTTCCCAATCACAATACATCCTTGACATGCATTCACAATTCAATCTCTCAGATTGCAAGCCCCATCAACACCAATGGACCCTGGAAGCCAACTCACAAAAGAGCAGTGCCCTGCCACAAAGGATGACATTGAAGAAATGGCAAACATACCTTATATGAATGTGGTTGGTACTCTCATTGTTAAGTCCACGTGTCGGGCGCTTAGCTAGCACTTCCGAAGGGGTTATCCAGGTTAGCGCGAAGGTCCGTAACGGGGCCGAAGACCGAAGACAGGGGTCAGACGGACTACGGACGGGGGCGGAAGCGCCGGGAACTTAGGATAGGTCACGGAGTGGTTCAATCCGGTTGCTGAGGTGTTTGAGGTCGAAGGGACTTGGCTTCAACTTATGTGTTGCGCCCTCCTCGATCGTCTGTCCCTAATTTCGGAAGGGAGGTGGGAGTTTACCGGAAATGAATCGGAAACTGGTGGGGGACTAAATCGATATTTGTACTAGCGAACAGTCTAGTCGACTGGAAGACTATATACATGCGACTATCCTTGTACTTTCTTTGTCGGTCATAAAACAAGGAGGAAGGGAGTACAAGGGGTCAGTAAAGAGAAAACAAGGGAGTGAGGTACGCGATGGTCTGCGCGTCGGCTATCAAGGTAACGGAACCTTGATTTTCGGAGTCTTCGGAGGGTCGGAATCACGGAACCTCGGAAAGTATGTCAGACATCCAGAAATCGGTTGTTCAGGCTTTGGTTGATCGGAAAGGTCCCGGAAATGGTGCAGGTGGTTGTGGGGTTTAATGTCGGTTTGTTTGGCTGCATGGGTCATAACACTCATGTATCTTGCAGTTGCTACCTACCCAGACATATCTTTTACCATCAGCAGATTGGCCCAGTTCAACATGAATGGAATCATTCATTGGAAGGCAGTCAAGCATCTCTTCCCCTACCTTAAGGGAACTATTGATTTAAAACTCACCTATTGTGTTGAACCAACCTTATCGCCAGAACCATTCATAGCATTCAGTGACACCGATCATGCTGCATGTCTGGATACCCAACAATCCACATCAGGATGTCTCATCAAGATGGGTACAGGAGCGGTCAGCTGGTCCAGCAAGAAACAAGCAGTTGTCGCTCTCTCTTCAACCGAAGCAGAGTATATTGCTGCCGTTGCATACCTACCGAGGAGATGACAGCCGACATACTTACCAAGGCACTACCCAAAATACTCGTCCAACACCATCGAGAAGCAATGGGACTCATGTGACCCATAAGCGTTACATTGAGGGGGGGGTGTTAGAGAGTGAGCAATGGTTACGCTTAGTCAGACCTGCGAGCGGTTGTGTTGTCTCAACGAGCGACCATCACTCGCAGGTATGTGCAAGCTCTGTACTGAGCGGTTGTGTTGTCTTGACGAGCGACCATCACTCGCAGTGTGCTTTAGTGAAATATAGATTGCGCTTTTAATACTTTGTACATTTGAGTACTGCTTCTTGAGAATTCCTTGTTGACGATGGTGCGTGGCGTGGTTGGTGCCGACAGATTTCGCAGAGGCTGTATGTTGAATTTCGGCCCCTTTTATACACTCACAAAAATATATCCGCAAACAAACGCAAGACCTTCCCCTATCTATTCTGCCCTACAGGAGCCGCTTTGAGCCATATGCAGCATGGTACGGGCTTTGGTGGCTTCCTTTCCGTTCTGTTACTGCTTGTCTTTGACATTGATATCTAACACGTGCTTGTTTGCTTTACCTGCCTCTTCATTTGATATCTGTCAAGTGTACCTTCCTGCTCACAGCTGCTCCGTTTTAATCCTCCTCTTCGCAAACTGGGAAGTCTTCCTTCATGACCAATGGGACCGTGCAGGGTTTGTCACGAGCTATTTTGGGGCACTCTTTTTCCTTGTGTGCGTGCTTCAATCCAATGATTCACACTGCATATGAGATACATTGTCAATGTTTTTTTTTTTGTGGGGGTGTTGTTAGGTCGTATCTTGGATACAAATGGACGTGCAAGAGGCGGATCGTTCCTTGTGCTTGGTTTTGTTTATACTCGTGTTATACATTGTTGATGGTCATTCCTTGTGTGCTGGTGGTGCAGTGGAAGAAATGGACTTCGTAACCGGTGCAAATCGGGTGGACTTAAGCACCCAATTTGATGGTGATGAAGCAGGAAGTTGTTCTGAGGCTGAGGCTTGCTACGCTGGCTAAGGGTCGAAGCATGATGACTGCAAAGGATGGGTCAAACAATGATCTCAAGTACAAGAATCACAGCTACAAGGATGATATACCAAATAGCTGAAACGGATCTCTGTGGTACTTCGTATATGGCTACAGTTTCTTGAGAATTTTCCTATTGAAAGAGCAACGGTGATGTAAGCTCAGTAGAAGACTGAGGAGTTACGGCCCCCTTAGTATTCCTTATGCATGTCGGGATGGAAAAAATGATCAAGAGAAAAACATGACGCGTAATGTAGTTACAACGTCCCTTAATTTGGTGGTGGCGGCGGTGCCTCAAGGTACTTTTACAACAATAATATCCCTGTAGAATGATTGTTGAATAAAATATCAGAAGACTGGTCTCATGCTATCCCTCAAATTTTTCCAACACATTGGTTGTGTCTGTGGCTTGCTCTTCTTAAGAACAACGCATAATCGATCGTTTTCCCTGGTACAATTTGGAATTATGCAAATAATATATAATAAATGCAGCGTTATCTGGGGGTCAATCGCTTTGGATGCAGTGACACATTTGGGTGTAGGCTAAGGCTGGGTCTGGGTGAGGGAGGAATGTAAGTTCACTTGATTATTTTCACTACTTGTCGGAGGTTAAATATTTCGATTTTTTTTTTCGGACTTCCTTTTTTACTATCATCTATAAAAGGGCATGAATCCCGAGCTCAGGGCGTTCCAGATCCCAAGCACAGGTCCTGAGCTCTGTGAATCCCTGGTCAAGGTTTGGTTTGCCTCAGCTCTGGGATTGGCCTGGCTCGGCACAGGACTTGAGGCGCGGCCCTAACACTACATGTTTCATAGCTGATATGCCCACCAAGGCATGATGTTTACATACTACTTTTTACATTACAAAATATTATATTAATTTATAGCTATAAACGGGCAATTTTCTCTTCAAAATTTCGTGTCTAAAACCGAAGTATTGCTACAACAACATTTCTGTTAAGTATTTTAGGAAATTCAAAACTCTTACCTAAGTACCGAAAGGGTTGTTGGAATAATTCGACCAGCATTTGTCCGTTGATTGCCGTATCACAAAAGTCCACAACATGTGCAATATTTCGCTGAGGTGTTGAGGCTGATGTCGGCTAAACGCTGGAAGTAGTTAGAAAATTTCTTGTAGTGATGTGACGTGTCACGGAATACGGACTTTTGCGCCACAACAGTCACGCTTTGTAATTCTTCATCTGTCTCAAGCCAAACAGCTGTTTTTTCCTCGGTCCTTGATCAGCACCACCGACAATTCAATAAAGGTCGTAATACTTGCTTTGGAAAGGCTAGATCTGCTACTGGCCACTTGTGCGAGAATCGGACAGGGGCGTTTCTCTGACATTGACGGCGCGAATTGGAGCGAATCTATATAATTCTAGAGCTAGGCTTTCGCTCCGCCCGATAGAGGCTCATCGAAATCACTTCTTCCCGTTGAACAATGTCAAGTTGAAAGATCATATAATTCAGTACATCAAGATGATACAGTATCACGTCAACCTCTCTTTCTAGCGGAGTCGACTCATCTCAGTGGATGATTTTTTGAACAATACTCAGCCTTTCTGTGCAGTTGCGCTATAATATATTTTACGCCCTGACCGATGATTTTTCTTTGCACATCAGAGGAAATGGTGCTGGTGTCTTTTTCTGACTCGACTCCTCTCGAGTACTCTTCGTCATTAGGAAACACTCGACTGACGGCAAAAAGGTGGCGAGTGTCTGTATATCTGTCGCTGTCATGCAGCCGCCGCCTCGTCGAAGGTTCTCAACAGCAAAATTTAATTGATTTTGGCGTATATTTACTGGACATCGTCCTGTGGGCGAACTGTGCTTGAACTCGAAGCAAAATTGTCTTGGCTTTTTTGCAAACTAATTCATTCCAGTGTGCGGATCTGATTGTCTTTGAAGCAAAGGCTTTTATGGCGTTTCTCCGATATGAAATCCTTCTGGGGGCGGACTGTCCTTGAACTCGATTTCTTTACATTTCTACAAATGAATACTCCCAGTGAGCGGATCTCATTTTCTCTAAAGCAAAGCCTTTTTGTGGCGTTTCTCCAATATATATTCAATCAGGTGGGCGAATTATCCTTGGGCATCAAATTCCGTCGGGCCACAGGCATAGCGGCAGGTATAAAGGGTTGTTATCGGCCTGCCTTTGGTCTCCATCTTCCCTGAAGTAAGTTTCTCTTTCACCTTCGCATGATCTATCCTTACACAGCCACCAGAGAACCTTTACAACTTTCGTTGTCGTCCTCCATCCAAATCTTAATTTCAACCACACACCAGGTCCATATATTTTTCAACCAGCTCCACGCAGGCTGATGCCTTCTTTCGCAGAATGTCCTACAAAGTCGCCGTTGGTATCTACCAGACTGACACTTCCACCTGTTTCACAATTGTCGAAAAGACCGTCTGGTGCTACGCAAGCGGTGGAACGTGGACCGAGTGCAAGGGAGAGCATGTCCTCACCATGGGCAATAGCGGAACTTCCGGCACTCTTCGCTTCATGAGTGACAAAGGCGAGAGCTTTATCGTTGCCGTCGGGGTGCACAACTATAAGCGCTGGTGCCACATCGTTCCGGACCTCACCAACGAGCAGACGGGCGTTGTCATCAATCCCCTTTATTACTCTGGTGACGCAGCCAAGGCCACTGAGAGGGAGAAGCAGCTCACGACCTTCAAAGTTTGTACTAAGAAGGGTAGAAAGATTTGCGTAACCTATACAGTGGTGGACGGCTGCGACCTTAAAGCTCACATCCTCATTGAATAAGTGCGTTGTTGCCTTTCCCCTTGCATTTTTTACTTTTTATTCTGACGGCTCGTCGCAGAGCTTGACACATCCGAACTTCTGTCTTTGTCCTACTACCACCATCCCCTGTTTCGCTGTGCTACCAGTTTTTGAGTTGAATAACACAGATAGGCTGTTTTTTCTTGAAATACGTTAAAAGAGGTTCCGTTCACCGCTGAAAGATGACCATATGGAGAAGCATTACAGACAAAAGATGAGGCATCTTCTATATCCAAAGACTCCCACGACAGATGACATAGGAGTGAAACTAAATAAATTTAGAGCTTGAAAGAAACTGATGAAAATCTTCCGTAACGGAGTGTCGGATAGGGACGGACTTGGTCATCGTGATTATTTAGTTGCGGGTTAGGATCGAACTCAAGTGCACTGCTGAAAACCTCTCTATATATTCTCATCTATAGCAACAACCGCACTTGAGTGCTGTGTATTGTAAATATATACGCCATATATTACGCTCGCCCCCGTGTTTTATTTTTTATTTTTGTTATTTATCAGCGAGTTGTTTCGGTTTTAAATTTATTCCTGGCCTAAATCGAGCTATACCCATATATGTATTTGTTGTGAAGTATGGGAGAAATGTCAATGCACGCACATATATAGGGTACATATCCACCTAGCTATAAAAAAAAGAATAATCAGATTAGACAGGTCTAGTTTTAGTTACACTATGTACATACATGTACTCCAGGAAGGTGCTAGCTCTGGGATAGGGAAACAAGGACCAGGGATGTGGGGTGAGTAGACTAGGCAGGCAGATTCAAGGTACCATGGAGGGTCAGAATGGCAAAGGGAAGTTTTAGAGAATGCCAAAAAGAGGACCAGGGTGCATATATGGTACCCCTGTGTATCCCCAAGGGTTCCTTGATGTCTTTGCCC
>QLPI01001018.1:2096-18110 GCA_003314275.1 Chroogomphus rutilus
ATCCTCCCGAGTATCTGTCTGTTGCAAATCGGTGGCACGCACGGCAAGTAGGGTGCAACGCGCAAGTACGTTGAAGCCAATGCCACTACTCTTGGCCTGCAGGACTTGGCCATTGTCCGCCCAACCCTTCAGCAGTCCCGAAGTCCATCAGTACCTGAAGCTTGACAAACTAGCATAGAATTAATGGTCTAAAGAACAATTAATCCTACACGTAGTTAACAAGACACCTGACAAAACTCCCCCTAAATATTCTCTTTGGACAAAAACCCAGATCAATATCAGTAGAATCATTTTGCATGGCTACTTGAGGTCATTCTAATCACTATTGTAATACTCTCATAATAACTGGTTATGTGATTCTCTAGAGTATAATTTCTTAATTGGATTCTCCATTAAAATAGCCTGTGCAGGTGCTTTTTATTGTCTTTTGCATCTTGTTGGAGAACTTGACTTGGCTTTGTTCACACCAAAGTTTCATCACAGCCTCTCAGGTTCCAGAACAGTAAACTTGAGGAAAGGGACAATGTTGAAGATAAAATCACTCAAGCTGATCTCCTGCACATCCTGCAAGACAGTTTCAGGGACAAGTGGAGGGAATAATCATAGATTTTGCCCTGATGCCAAATTATGCAGAAAGCTATAATTTGCACAAATATACAGGTTTACTAGCAGTCATAACTGGAGGTGACAAAATATGTGCAAAATGTTCTGTAAGGTATTATCACTTATACAAGTGAGTCAACTGTTTTCCTCCTTTGTCTGAGAAAAAGCAACTCTCTATTATCTCAATATACACTCATGGTTGCCAGTAACCAGCCAGACCCGAATCACCTTCACGAGCCAGTTCGATAAGTATTCTATTGCCAACTACAGTGCATTTTACATACCGTTCTCCCAATCCCCCCCACGCTAGGGCTCGTCTCACTGGATGCCTCTTCGCCCTTCTAGAACCAAAGGCTAGACACGGGCCACAATGGATCGCCGCGGAAACTCTGCGCGCATCGGCTAGAGGAGTCATTCGCGTATTGCTCAAATGTAATTTTCTTCTCTGATAGGAACAGGAAAGATTTAGCAAGGAAATGTTTTGATACACTCGCCCTTGTCATCAAGTTCATTTTCATTCACATTTTACGGTCATAAAAATCTCCGTCTTATAAGTACATAAATGTACTGATTTTTCAGTGTTTAAAAGTACTGACAATTGATGCCAGTGCTGAAAGGAATGAATTCAAGTGCGAGGTGTTTCTATAGTGTATCCATACTAATTTGAAGAGATACCAAGATATCTATGGTAATCTCCATTCTCCAGCCCACAGGGAGATCCCGAGAAAGTCTCATTCATTCCTCTACATTATGAAACATGGGGCAACCTATAAATCGATGTGTTGCGGAAATGTCCTTTAACCCAGACTTCCTTACTTCAGATCAAATTCCTCGATGTTGATCATCGGTGTTATTCACGTCTTCGTTCTCGTCTCAACCATCAGTGCTCACCCCGCAACAACATTTTTATCGTTTCTCGCGAACAAGAGCCGGACAACTGATACCCCTCCAGCCAATCTGAAACATGCCATCCTTTTAAATGGTTCATCAATGGCTGCCCCTCAACCAATCAAGTCCGAATCCCAGAAACCATCAATGATCACCTTGGAACAACTTTCCAAAGCTTTTTCTGCCAATTCCACTGGGAGTGATGACCCTTTATTTAATGCTTCATTTCCGGTCGGTTCTGTTGCGCTGTGGCTTCGTAAAATTACTGACAAATTAGCGCAGCAAAAGGAGTTGAAAGTGGTGACAGTCAAATACTCCTCAGCAGCAAGGTACCTGAAAGGAGAACAGTTGTCGCCTATGCCAAACTTCACATTTCTTTCAGACTTACTTGGCAACAATGATCCGAGCACCGTGCGTATCTAATATTCCTCCTTATATTCCTTATATTTACCCGTTCTTATGGTACTGTACGATTGTCTAGCAAGTCTCAGACTCACCCTACATACTGGGTCTCCAAACTTATGGCAACGATTTGGCTTACTATGGGCAAATCGACTTAGGCACCCCTCCCCAAGCCGTCCTGCTGGATGTCGACACAGGCTCTGCCGATCTGTGGGTTCCTGCCGGTTGTAGGACCTGCAACCCTCGTCAAGTCCAATTTATCCCACCTGCCAGTTCGACATATTCTAATAGCGGGCAGCCTTTGGCCCTGACTTATGTGACCTCCTGCATTTTATCAGAACTTAATTGATCATCTCGATCTCATAACCGGTTTAACAGGGCACGGGGGAAGTTGAAGGCACACTTGCTCAAGAAACGGTCACATTGGGGCCAATGTCTGTTCAACAACATTATTTCGCTGCCATTTCCAAAGAATCCGAAGATTTTTCGCATATGCCCTTCATCGGAATCATTGGTACGTCTTGGTAAGAGTTGAAAAACCCATGTATACAAATATTTGCACTCTCAGGAATGGCTTTTAGCTCTATATCTGTATCACGCAAACCGACCTTGATGGAACGGTTGATTCAGGATCGTCAAGTCGACGCTGGAATTTTTAGTGTTTATTTAACACGTCACCAACCGCGACTGTCCGAGGTTTGCATTGGATGTTATGACACGTCGAAGTACAACGGCGCCATCTTCTGGAACCCTGTCATTTCTCAGACATACTGGAGTATTTCACTGACCAATTTACAAGTTGGTGGGATTAATACATCACCACGGGTGGTCACTGCTGTGTGTCCAGAATGCATTTTACTTTCCCTCCACATTCACAGTGTCAATCTAGGCAATCGATACGGGCACGTCGTTAATCTATCTCCCCCGTGATCTCGCGGACGCTTTATACGAACAAATTCCTGGCGCAAATCGCGCCCCAGAGTATGGTCCTGGATTATATTCATATCCTTGCACCTACCGTCCCGTCATTTCGCTAGTGTTTGGTGATCAGGCCCACGCGATCAGCCTGAAGGATTTCAATCTAGGAAAAACGTCGACCTCTAGCAAGTGAGTCTCCACTTGACTTAATCATTTCTGTTTGTAGTAAACCAAAGTATGCCTACTGATCAGCGTTCTTGGCACCTTTATTAGTGACTGCATTGGAGGTATTCTTGCGACGGGCAATGATCTCTCACAAGACTTGGCCATCATTGGCGATGAATTTTTAAAATCCTGTACGTATTCCTTGGCCTCAGGATCGTCCTGGCTAGCAAAGATTCACTCTTCATGTCACAGGGTACTCGATATATGATTATGGTCACGGAGCACGCATTGGTTTCGCAAAGTCAGTCAATAATACTTAGCATAAAAAGCATTACATTGGGCTTGAAATGCGAGGCAGTACAAATGAGGGATAAGAAACTCCTGAAAGACGAAGAACAGATCATGTCCCAATTAATAGACACACAGAAGAGATACAACAAGATATGGACAACAATGAAATCTGAAGGGTCATGGAAAGTCTACTCCACAAGAAAGAAAGAACACGAAAATAAGCCGACAGGGATGGGTGAGGAAGGCCAGACTAAACAGCACTGAACACCTAACTCTTGTGGCGGGTCGAAACTTCGTCGGGGCTGCCGAGGTGCGTCTGGCTCAACACCTTAAGCCAGCTATCTCCCACCTCATTCCGAAGAGCTTCTATTCGCTTTCGGAATTTCTCTGCTTCCGAGACAGCAGGCTTCCCACATGAATTCTCTGTGCTTTCCTCCCTCTGCAGGGGTCCTTCAGGGAATACTTGAGACTCTGAAGCAGGTTCATACATGGACGCCGATAGACGAAAACGTCGTTTATTAGATTTGGCAGACGCTATTGTTCGAGAGGTTCCCGCACTTTGGCGAACACATGAGATTGTGGAAGGTGATTCAATAGTAGACGGTCGATGTAAAGATGATAAACCCTCCTCTGTCACGCTGGATGTAGAATCAAAGGCTCTTGATGATGTCTCCACCTCAGGAGAGAGGGACGAGAGAGGCTCGTGTGTTGAGTTAGTTGAAACACTTGTGGCGGAATGCCCGGGAATATTCAACCTAGCATCATGCCTTAATATACCTATGTCGGAACTATGTCGTCCATGGTTCTTGGCAAAGCCAGGAGATTCACGGCGCCAATCGTTAATGCTTTCCTTGTCGTCGAGGTCGACAATTCTCTTGTTTTTACGCCGTCTTGCTTTTGTTCGAAGTGCAGGCTCCGGGGAGGATGCAACACTCTGAACAGCAGATAATGCTGGCGAAGGTCCCGGAGATTGTTCTAGCGCCACAATGTGTGGTGATGCCGGTGGAGGACTCGAGCGTCCATTCATATGAATATTTGAAGCTGAATGAGATTCTGAAAGAGGTCTGCCGTTGTCACCGTACAAATGGGCATGACCGTTCTTATCGACATGATATACCATAGCTCTGCTCTCCATGAGACCAGGCATACTACCATCCAAAAGGACCTCACGACCTTCTTTGGCAAACAAATCGAAACACCGTACTCGCCAATCCTTATAACGTTGCGTGCAAGGGTTCCCACCAACCCATACAGAGTTCATTCCCGCCAAAACGGCTAATCGGCCAATCTCGCCAATATCTTCTACTCTGTTATCCCTGAGATCCACTCGAGAAAGGTGGTCAAGACGTTCAAGCCCACATAACGATTCCAACCGATTTGAGGAAAGGTTGAGTGAAATTATGGAAGGAATCTGAGAATATATCCCCAAAACAGAATCCACCATATTATGGGCCAGGTTGAGCGACTTGAGATTAGGGAGCGTCGAGAGACTGGTAGGGATAGAGATTAACAGATTTGACGAGAGATCCAGGGAATATAAACTAGGAAGTGGAGGGAAAGAAGGCAGGAAAGTGAGATTATTGTCAGACAACGATAGGTGCGTTAGAAGAGACCACGCATAAGGGGGTAAGAGTTGTTCAAGGGCCGTATCCTGAGAAACGGGGTCACTCTCTTGCTCCGAGTCTTCGGGAACTGAACGGGGAAGGAGAGCGGAATGGAAATATGCCTGTCCTGACCGTACCGATGAGGGATGATGGACAAGCCTGGGTCGAGCAACTCTTGCAGGGCTGCCTTGTCGTCTCAGCTTGTCGTCGATGACAGAGTTGACAAAGAGATCAGAGACATCTTCCAACCCGCTCCGCTTGATTGTCAAGCTCCTCAATCCTTCACTTAACCGATCCCACCCAATTAGAATCCGGGGATCAATGTCATGACACTCCAATATCTGCAAATTTTTGAATGCATCCATAGGTATAGCACTGTCTGTGGGTGGATCGTCTGCTAGTTCAGAAATCACCTTGGCACCAGATGCCCGGACACGAAGAGCTGGTAACTTGGTGAAAGCGCTATAGAGGTACTTCAACTCGGTATCCACGCTAGCCGGCTCAGCACGACCGAACCAGCCGCCGCCAAGGGAAAACATGGAAACTGAAGACATCGTAGAGCGGAACGAAGAAACAGAGAGGATGTCTGATTTATCCTTCATGGCAAGCATCGCCAAATAGGACATAGCGGTGGGACGAGAAGGGTTCTGCAAACGAACGTCAAGGGAGCCAACGTTTATCCCTAAACCTTCGAAACGCATGAGAAGATAAAATAGATGGTGTGGGTCATCTGTGAAGATTAATGGGTTCTTAGGTTCCTCTGATGTTCTCAGCCCAATCCAACCGAGAACCGAGGTCGAACCCATTGGAGGCCTTTGGGGGCGGCGTCTGGGTAATATGGCAGCATCCGCAAGATGCTTTTCGTGTGTCCTGATGAACCTAGCTGCTCTTCTGATATACTCGTCTCCATTCTCTGTATCCATGTCTGGACTGGCAATCAGGACCCAACGTGAAGTAGGTTCCAGTATCACTAATAATTTTGAATAAAGCGGCCAAACCATTTGATTAGAACACGTACATGCGGAACGATAAGTCGTGTAAGGGTCAATCGTAGACGTCTTTCACCACCCAATACTCGGAGTTTGAATTATTACAACGCGTGCGTCAGCCTCACACCACGCACGCCACTAGCCTTGGTCTTCACGAACGCTAAGCTTCTCTCCCCAGTCTCTCACAAATTTTGTCCGTCATGAAAATTACAATAAAAACCCTTCAGCAAAAACTTTTTCAAGTTAGTGAGCACTGTGAATGCTGATTCTGACTTACGCTGAATCTTTCAGATTGAGGCAGATGGTTCAGACACGGTGTTAGATCTCAAATCTAAGATTGCTGAAAGTCAAGGTCATGCCGTTGAGAACCAGAAACTTATCTATTCTGGTCAGTCATTGTCAGTACACCTTGAGGCAATTATATGAACATGGTTTGATTGCAGGTAAGGTATTACCAGATAATAAATCGGTAGCTTCTTGTGAGATCAAGGAAAAGGACTTCCTTGTGCTCATGGTGTCAAAAGTACGCAATAGGGCAGCCACGGAATATTTGGATTTTAACATGCTGAACATATAGCCAAAACCCAGTGCAGCTTCATCTTCCACTGCCACCAGTTCAAGCACACCAACCACAACACCTGCCGTTCCAGTATCCACACAGTCTTCACAATCCGAGCCAGTCCCTGCATCACAACCTCCTGCCCCAGCAGTCGATTCCGCACCAACCGCACCTACATCTACCACCCCTGCTTTGGGCGCTTCTTTTTTGTCTGGAGATGCCCTGCAGTCCACGATCGCAAATATGGAAGAAATGGGCTATCCTCGTGACCAGATTTTGAGAGCATTGAAGGCTAGCTATAATAATCCCGATCGCGCAGTTGAATATCTCTTGAACGTTAGCTTCAACCTCCTTGCTTCAAAGATAAGGAACGTCTCTAATGGTTTTAACTTAGGGGATTCCAGAGCATCTTTTAGCAGATTCGTCCAGTGGGGGAGGAAGTGTTGCTCCAGCGCCAGCTCCTGTTCCCGCTGCTCGGCCAGTGCCCGCAGCTCCAGCCACTGGGACTAGCCCTGCACAGCCTCAGCAAGCTCAGCAGCAACAGCCACAAGCTACTGCTGCACCTTCGGCCCCTCAAAATTTATTCCAAGTACATCCGCCTTCATTGATTCGATTTATCACTCATTCTCGCCTCATAGCTCGCTCAGCAACAGGCCGTTGGTACAGGTGGCGGAGTCGCGGGTAGTCCACATGGAGGCTTACGTCCCCCAGGCAGTAGCGGGGGTGGGAGTGGAGGTCTTGAAGGTCTCCGTGGTGACCCTCGTTTCAACGCTATCCGCGACCTTGTAGCCCAGAATCCCGCTCTCCTCCAGCCTGTGATTCAACAGTTGGCACAGAATAATCCTCAATTGGCGCAGACTATCGCGGCCAACCCAGAGGCCTTGTTCAACCTGTTAAACGATGGTCTGGGAGATTTTGATGATCAGGATGGAGAGGGTCAAATACCACCGACTGCTCAAAGGGTTAGTGTTACTGCCGAAGAGATGGCTGCCATCGAAAGAGTGAGTACATGTGAGTCTGAATAATGATAACAACTGATCTTTGTTCCAGCTGGAAGCCTTAGGTTTCCCCCGCCAAGCGGTCATTGAAGCCTATTTTGCTTGCGATAAAAATGAGGAATTGGCAGCCAATTTTCTGTTTGAAGGGGCGTTTGACGACAACTCGTAATCATGCACAACTTTGTATATACTGGCAACGGACGTCCATCATCACCTCTTAGAGGCCAGGTCGTCGAATCAACTTTAATGCACTAACGTTTAAGCGAATGACTACTTCTGTAAATTTCTTCTGGTACTGTCCATCCCAGCGACATTTGTGAACATCGGAATCAATGTTGCCGCCACCATATTCAACTGTTAGCTGTCCAAGTAAAATGTAACGAAGGTTATTCTCGCATGAAACTATTAAGTTAGAGAAACTCATTGCAAATGCCGATATCAGCAAGCACCTTGTTGCTTTACAGGTAAAGCGGAAAGAGAAGATATACGAGGTAAAATTTGTGAAAACTCGCAATCCACAGGAAAATTATTGCACAGCACAAACATAATCAAAATTGTGAAACAATAATCTGGAAGTGGTGGAACAAACTCCGGTCGACATACAGAGACAACAATACTTGGCAACCTAGTCCAGCTGCATAGATGTAGGAGTACAGGTCAATAAGCATCCAAAAAAACACAATAAATCAAAAACAATGTTCACAACCCCAATGAAGAGGTCACTGAAGGAGCAACAGATGCTTGTCGTCCTTGACTGATCTTGTGCTCCCAAAGTTTGTCCTTGGCTCTTATTTCAATATTTTCAAAGGGCCCAGCCTGAGAAAGTTTGATGCAATCACGGGTCCCCAGTACAAGCAATTCGAAAAAAAACGAGGAAGCAGCGCGACGTGATGCCTTTGTAAGGAGTATTGAGAAGAATCTTCAGCTGATACACAGAAACACACCTTTTCAGATAACTGAGCGAAACTTAGCACCTTTTGACCCCCATCAGAAGTTGTCGCAGGATCTAGCTCCTTGCGAATTATGGATAAAGCCGTTACAGTGTTCTTGCTATAGCCCTTCTTCTGATCTACTTCATCTCCGTCGTTCTGCTCGTTCTGCTCGTTCTGCTCGTTCTGCTCGTCCAGCGGGTGGTCATGAGTAGTTTGGCTTTGGGTAGGCCTAACATCGAAGACAGCAATCGGACAATCCAGATCGGCATACGTCTCCAAATCCTCCGCAAGATCAGCGGCAGGGGTTGAGACTCTAGTTTCATCACCGCCTTTGGGGGTTTTAGCAATTACGAGATCTCCAGACAGATCGGGTTGGAGGTCGATATCCATCTGAAAATCGTCCATCCCTATGCCTCCTTCATTAGCTCCGATGTCTATGTCACCACCGACACCAGGCAGGATATCACTTCCTAGGCCGATACTTCTGGCAATACTGCCAGCTCTTCGGGCTACCTCTACTTCACTAGCATCTCCATTAACACTACCTTCTACCCGTGCCTTCTTCTTAGGCCGATCATGCGCATCCTCACCACGACGTTTTGACAATGTGAGGTTGGTTATGGGTCTCATAAACATTTCGGCGAGTTCTGGTGCAAGACCAGGAGGTCCAGCGTTGAACAAGAGACTACCTCCTGGTCCAGACTTGGTCGGCATGAAATGTGAGACAGGATCTGCACGAATCTCGAGCAGACGCATAACAGTACGGGATGCAGGAAGAAAGTGTTGCTGTGAAGGGTATTACATCAGCTTCAATGATGTTCAACATGGTGATTCAAACTTACATCACTCAGGATGTTGCTGACATCTTTTTGCACCTGGCTACCTAAACCACCGCTCCTATTACGCCTTGACGTGGTCCCAGGGCCATCTTTGAGTTCGATGACCGAGTCAATGATTTGTTTCTTATCCTTAGATTTCTTCGTTGACGGCCTCTTAGAAGGTGATTCTTCGTTAACAGCCGTGATGACAGCCCGGGGAGTAAAGTCTGGCGGGGGGGTATCTGGTAACTCAGTAAGCGGTGATGCTATATGGTGGTTTCAGTACACAAAGAGCTCTCCACATATGAAACGACATACAAGCACGCGAGAGTCTCGCCTCCCTGGGAGTTTGCACCTTATCTGTGGGTGGTTCTTGATCGATGGGTGGCGCTATGTCGACAACTGGCTCATCCCCAAAGCTGAGGCCATGGTCTAAATCCATTCCAATGTCGTCGGGGGCGAGGTCCAAATCAAAATTACCTCCACCAAAGCCAACTTCAGAAGCGTCCCTGCTCCTTACTGATAATATATCATAGTCCTTGTCCTTATGATCCAATAGTGCAGATTCAAGAGACGCACGGGGATCACGAAGGACTGGTGCATCACGATTAAACTCGACAGAAAGACTGTCTTCATCTTCGCGAGCCTTACTGAGACCTTCGCCAAAGTCAAGACCAAGGTCAAGATAATCCTGCGAACCTATTCCATCAGGAGGACCAAGTTCAAATCCATAACCAGGGTCATCTAGATCAAGAGGCAGGTCATCAGCGGTAGCTAGTGTAATATCAGCCTGCCGTGCAATATGCTGTCCCGCAGGAAGTGCCTCAAATTCCAGGTCCCTTCATTATGACTGTTCAGAATCAAATATCCGCATGCCACTACTGATACTCACAAGTTGAAGTCTGGCATCATAAGGTCGAGGTCAAGGCCACCGTCCTGTAAAGTGATTGCGTTCCGGTTGACAGCTAGCTGGTCCTCGGTCATGTCAACAATTCCAGGGCGGAATGCCTAGAATTGATAGAATATGAGAGAAGCACGGGTATAACAAACCTAAAGCAGACCATTTTGATCTTGAGCAGAGCCTCGTTACAATCATCCAGGAGATATTTGGCCTTCCGACTATATATTCGTACAACCCCCAAGAGCAACTGTCCACTCAGGCGAAGAGCCATCACCTCAACTTCTTGCCCCACGATTGCTCCCACCGATTGACTGATGTCGGTTTGGAGGGTCTGGGTCTTTGATAGCTTACGCTCCCAGTGTGCCGCCAGCCAAACTTTGGCTAAAGGACCGCGACGAGACAAAATGGCTTCTGAGTAAAACTGAGTCACGCGTCAGACAACGCGTATTTGACGTGTCAAGACAGAACATACCATGGTTCTTACTCTGGAAGAGGAGGTGGCTGAGTTTAAGGTGATGGGGACGTAGATAATCGTGGTAACGGAGTTTGAAATTACCGAATTGTTGGATACTTAGGGTACAGCATGGTATTAAACTCTAGGAGGATATGTTTACGTCAATACACCTTCCATGCAACTCTATAATTCATCCAGCTCATGCACCTGCCTCAGAGTTGTTCCATCGTCACTAACCGTCCCAACGCCCTTCCTGGCAGCTTCCCATTCGATTCTAAAAAATACCCACACCCACCTGCGAATGAGCTCCAGGGCCTCCAAGAGAAAAACACCACTTTCTAGTTCAGCCACGGAATGAAGATGAGAAGATAGCTTGAGAGACCATGTGAAACGCAAGACTAGATTAAGTGAAATGGCGATGTAGTAAACTATGGGATCCTTGAATAGAAGTATTGAGCGGAGTCCCCAAGGGTGATCCTGATGCGTAGAGAAGGACGTTTGAGGGTAAAAGGATCCAACTAACGCTTGGTTTTCATCTTGGGATAAAGAAATCGATGTAGACGATTCGGACTTCCGAAGCTGGGGAAGTACGGATGGCCTCGAGGGTAATGAGGAGCGTGCGTCCCGAGTTAATTGAAGGAGCGAGAGACCCCAATCATTTGTTATATCCCACCAAAAAGAATACCCCGAATTTACGGCCACAGCGAGTAACCTTTATGAGCAATGTAAGTATTTGAGTGTCCCCAAATTCAAAGATATTACCAGAGTCTGAAAAGTTGGTGTTCGCCATGCCATGGTGTTTTGGAAATCTGAGTTCCTTTTTCAGCCACCAATTCAAAAACTACCAGTCGCTGTGCTGCGGAGAGAAAAATGACTGGGAATGCTGTAGAGTACTTGATTGCATTAAGCAATGCCCGCGTGTTGGAGTGCTGAGGAGAAGATAGGAATTCAACGAGACATTGTCGGAATCGCACAAGAAAAGGTATGCTTATGCAAAGACGAGTAGTTAGATGGACGTCAGAATTTGATTCGATTTGTGCCCAACCTCATCAAACATGGTACCATCCATTGCAATCTACCTTCGTCCACGGGTAGTGAACGTAAGCTGCCCCAAGGAGCAAGCATGCAAGCCGAAATCCATAAATCTCCAATCACCTTTGCGAAAGAAGTAAATATGTCCGCCAAAACGACGTCGGAAAAGTGCACAGGCTGGTTCATGCGTGAAAAAAAGCATCGATACAGTCCCCTGTAACCTCACGAATTAGACGTTGAAGGGAACCAGTTACGAGAACAAATCTCTCACTGTAGGAAAAGGTGTCGCTCACGTTTACGAATCACGTTGAACGGGCAAAACAGAGCAGCGACTATGCCGATCATATAAATTTCAGGGATGATTTTGTACTGGTCCATAATTTGAGGATCCCCTCCACATAGGACGCGGAAGAGCAGCCAACAACCGAAGGTCCAGGCGGCGTACGTCGCAAAAAGTTTGTAAACAGCGGAATACAAACGCCCCAAACTTGTCAAAGTCGTTGAGTTTGATGTAGGAGAAAAAGGTCGCGAGTAGTGTGCATTGTTATGGGAATTCATGTCGAGCACACAGGCGGTGTCTATATCCATTAGGTGGAGAAACTGAAGATTGCTCGCCCAGCATAAGATGCCTACACCGGTAAGCAGTGCGACCCTCCAGGGTAATGGAACGAAGGTGAACGCGGGGCTCGATATATCTGTCATTCGGAATGCCAAAGTGTCTGTGTTCTCCTCCATGGCATTGCCTTTCAATGGACATGAACCGCCCAAGAAGGCAAATTAAATGATTACATACTCAACTTAACAAAATTTATTGGCTATGATTTCCGCACCTTATAACTTAGGTACATTTCAGTCACTATTAATCATGAATTAAATCATTAAATCATCATACCCGTTGGCACTTGGTAGTCCATTGGTTGAACCAGATGTCCGAGATATCGGTATCATTTGAAGTTTCCCCGGTCGGTCTTAGTGATCAAGAACCAACTTAGTAATTAAGGTATCCCCAATGTAAATTCTTTCATATCCTTTCAGGTATATAAACCCCTCGGGATGCACCCCATCGTCTAGCAAGTTGCCGAAACCTCGAACACTACCCACTGCTCCCTGTATGCCTCTGCATCGTATTTACGCCACCCCCGGTACATTTTCCGCCGAAGATAAGGCGGCGATTGCTAATCGTATCACTGCCTACTATACTGCCCCCCCAGCCAACCTTCCTGCTTTTTTCGTCGACGTGTTGTTTATAGAAGTACCCAAAGGTGACAATAACAACTGCTGATTTGAAGGGAACCTGACAATGTACACCTCAGACTCTTTCTACATTGGTGGTGAACAAAGACAGAACTTCGTTCGCATTGTCTCCCAGCATATTGCCCGGTTTGTCGCGTTTTTAGTCAAGCTCTATAGTACATAATATCTACTTTTTCCTAGTAACACTCGCAGGGAGGATTGGCCTCGTATGCTCGATGCCCTTGAAGCAACCTGGGCCCCGTTTATCAAGGACAGGGGTCTTGACTGGGAGATGCATGTTGAACAGCACGAACGAGAGCTCTGGAGGGTCCAGGGTCTGGATGCCCCTTTATCAGATGGTGACGAAGAGAGCCTGAAAATGTGGGTGCGGGGGAACAGAGCAATTCCCTACAAGTAAAGTCACATTCTTCGAGTTTGCTTGTATTTTCTTTCTTGTCATCGGCCCATTGTAATTGACTTTCTCGAGTATATGCTACAACATTTGGATGCCAGGCCCTACCTATCGTCATTGACTATGACAGTAAACAATACTAGGAAGGTAGCAAAAACATGGAAGGTGGCGAACCTAACGGTGCACGAGACTCTCTAACAAGTTCCCACCCGCAATTTGAAACTCTGATACCCCGCTGTTGACCATGAGTCCGTCCTTCTTGCTCAAACGGCCTTGCATTCGAACAACCGTAGCCATTCGTTGCTCGGTATCCTCAACATCCCTTGGGCCAGATTCCTTAAATTGTATATCTGTTTTGGAGTGAACTTTGGACACCCCTCCCTTACGCGTCTTCTGTTGTCGAAGAGATACCACTTTGCTCCGAGACTTCACAGTGTTTGGAGCTTCACGAAGGGCAAACGCCTTTGCCAAATGGCCCAGGTGAAGATTGCGCACGTGAAACAGATGCTTTTCATCTGATGGGTGTGTGGCATAAGCACGCATATGCGAGACATAAGCCTTCCGTGCCAACTCAGCGTGCTGTGAACAGGCGTAAAATAAAGTTAGCCTGTGCATTCTAGGAACTACATACCTCCGGCTTTCCCATGACCCAACGCTCAAAGGATAATTGCACTTGTGTTGCTCTGGCCTCGTATTCCTTTCCCTGTCCACCGAAACCACTCCTGAGTATGCTTTCCGCACCGAAGTTCTGCAGCTTGGTTTTCTTCTTATCCGAAGTCTCACCCATACGTTCCTCGATCCATGATACCCACTTCTCTTCGCTAGGACCGACAATGGCCCAAGCTTCACCTCCTTTTCCAACTCGGGCGGTCCGACCTACGCGATGAACATATTCGGTTGCACCACCTTCGGTAGGTAAATCATGCTGAATGACAGCACGCACCAGGGGCAAGTCCAGTCCACGCGATGCCACAGACGTACAGAGAAGGATCGACGAGAGACCTGTAGGCGATTCTCCAGTTGAGGTCTTCGACGAAAAACCCTTGAGTGAAGTAAGTCGTGTTTGAAGGGGTAGTGAACCATGCAGACGATATATATGCGTGTTTGGAAGCAGTGTCGATTGAACCTTGACTCGCAATATTTTTGGTGCGCGAGGCTCGCCACTCGCGACTTGATTTAGCTCATCCTCTGAACTAGAATTTGATGCGCCATCTTCCTTATCATCCATAGTTGACCCACCAAGTAAGTTCCAGTGAAAGTCAACAGAATCTGTACAGCTCAGAAACACGATGATTTTTGTTCCTTGTCGTCCACGCTCGTTATCTTGAGCCAGCAGAGTCCTTAGTAGCGCTACTAGGGTGACCAACCGTAGCTTCAAAGGAACGACCACAAACTTCTGTGCCAACTGGGATGGTGGCGTAAACTTTTCGCTTGCAGCAGCGTTTGGTGGACCTTGTGATGGAGATAGCTCGGCAGCTGCATCTACAGCTTTGATGACGACGGGATAATTCAAAGCAACACCTGCTAACTTCTGCACGTCTTCTCGTATAGTTGCAGAACATAGTACGTTACGGCGTTCTTTCCAGTCCCATCCTGCAACGTTGGTGCTTGTCCCTTCCTGCTCTGCCAGGAGATCGAGCTTGCGACGGCCATCAAGACCTTTAAGAATACCTTTGATCGTCTCTTCAAAGCCCAGGTCCATGAGCCGATCAGCCTCGTCAAGAACCAACCAGCGACATTTCCCAACGTTGAAAGCCGCTGTATTTTGAAGATGATCAAGGAGCCGTCCTGGGGTTGATACAAGAATGGGAATCCCCTTGCGTAAACGAGCCTTTTCGTGCGTTCGGGTCGCGCCACCCGTCAGAATTCCAGAGACAAGCCATCGTGTGAGACGTTGTGATGATAAATCCGGAGAAGGATCCTCAGAGTCATCTGAAGGTGGTCGGAGGCGCAATGTCAGAAGAACTTCCAATACATCAGATATCTGTTTAGCAAGTTCTCGTGTCGGCGCAATTATAATAGCGAGTGTGCCTATGGAACGGTCAATGTAAGACAACGAGCTCAAAGGGAGAAGATCCTGAACGATTGGGAGGAGGAAGGCCAAGGTCTTTCCAGATCCAGTCTGTGACTGGATGAAAGCGTCTCTTGATTCCGTGGACTTAAGCAAGGAGGGGAGGGCAGCACGTTGGATGCTTGTGGGTTGAGATATGCTCATTTTTGTTGAGAGGTGGGAAATGATCAGGGGAGAAAGGCCGAGACCTTCAAATGTGGATGTATTGACTGGTGCATTTGATGGCTTCGAGATTTTGCGAAGGGCCGAGGATTCCGCAGGCACGGAAATCGTTGGATTAGAGGAAAATAGAGAAGATATGATTTGAGTTGGATTCCTCGAGGATGGTGCATCTGAACGAGGAGTATCTTGTGGGTGATTTCTCTCCACTCGAGGTTTTTTGAACGGTCGAGGTTCGGCGGCAGGTTGTAATTGTCGCTGAGATTGGTCTATCACAGATTCCTCTAGTCGCCTCTTCCGCTTTGAGACCCTATTTGCCTTTAGTCTAGATATTAATGAGAACAAACTTTGTTAGCAGGTAATGACAGTGACAGACCGATTAGTCCATCGTCCGCCCTTCTTGTCGGCGACCCGCTTTGTGGAAACCGTCGAAGTATTGTCTTCCGCGATATTCAGTACAAACCCGACATCCATAGTGGATGAAGATCAACCGTTTTGGCGACGCCGGGGGCTTGGACGACGCCAATAGAGCGCTAAATCACGCAGAAATGCAGTGGCCATGCCGCGGCTTCAAAGCGGGTAAAA
>QLPI01001023.1:0-12714 GCA_003314275.1 Chroogomphus rutilus
TGACCGGCCTGCAGGACTTGGCCGGTTCCGACAGCACCCTCGGTAGTACCGGGTCCTGACAGAAAGGGGGAGATGCGAGGTGTGGGGGTACCGTGGACGATGATCTGGACGTGGTCGGTACTGCTGAGGATGATCCTGAGCTGGAGGGCATCTCCGGGGGTGACGGTTGGTTGGTCACTGGGGGGTTCGCAAGGAACGGGTTGGTCATACTCGAGCGCGGGCGTCAGTCCGTGTTCGAGAATCCGGAGTCTGAGGAGGGTCCGGGGGGGTGCGCGGGGGTCTGAGGCGTCTGAAAACTTGGCCCGGGGGCGAGTAGTTCTCGGGGGACGGAAGCGCGGCGGGCTGACGCCTGGGTGATTGTCTGTAGGGCTTGCGAACGTGTAATTGGCCTTGAACCCATGACGATCAGGAGTGTGAGTACGAATATACTGTTAAGTCCGCGTGTCAGGCGCTTAGCTTGTACTTCCAAAGGGGTTTTCCAGGGTAGCGCGAGGGTCCGTAACGGGGCCGAAGGTCGGGAACGGGATCGGACGGACTACGGACGGGGAACGGAGGCGCCGGGGACTCAGGGTAGGTCGCGGAATGATTCAATCCGGTCGCTGAGGGGTTCGAAGTCGAAGGGACTTGGCTTCAACTTGTGTGTTGCGCCCTCCTCGATCGTCTGTCCCTAATTTCGGAGAGGAGACGGGAATTCACCGGAGTGAGTCGGAACTAGGTGGACTAAGATGATATTCGTACTAGCGAACAGTCTAGTCGACTGGGAGACTATATACATGCGACTGTCTTGTACTATCTTTTGCCGGTAATAAAACAAGGGAAAGGAAAGTACAAGGGGGTCAATATAAAGAGAGAACAAGGGAGCGAGGTACGCGATAGTCCTGCGCGTCGGTTATCAAAGTATTGAGTCTCGGTCGGGGACGGACTCGGAGGTGGTGTCTCGGTCGCGACGGGATCGGAAGCGGAAAGTGGGCTCTGGGTCGGACTCGTCGGGAACGGAGATTACGGAAAACGGTCCTTCGTCCTTTCGGTCGGAAAGGTCTCGGAATAAGGGGGGTGGTTGTGGGGGTTGTTGGAGGTATGGGCTATAACAACCCGCATATACCTTGCAGCCAGCCCTTGACCCTATCGAAGGTTTGAGCCAGGCTGCCGGTTCCAAATCCAGGGAGCTGGCCACGCTAGTCGCGTCGTGCGTGGACAAGCGCCCGTAAGTAGCGTACATAGTAGAACACGAATAACTTCCTCAATAATGAGGATAAAAATACAAAGAAAATTGAGAAAAATAAAGAGTTCAAAAGCGCACTGTTTGATACCAAAATCGATACAATAATACAATATATTGAGGTTGATCTCTCAGGGGTGAGATGCTAGTTTGCACCCAACACCCGGTTCACTCGGTAGTACCGACCGAACAACCCTTGCCTTTTAGTCCCACACACCAGTGACAAGTCATCCCTTGCCAGTACATGGTCTCGGTCCGGTACATTTGGCTCATCATTTGGTTCACTTTCCTCATCCTGTCCCCTCTATCCTTTGTCATTCCTTCATTCCCCTTCTTTCCCTGTCCTTCCCCTTGCCTGTTTACCCTCAGGACATTCACTCTTTGTTGTCACTCAGCAGTGGCCCTATTGTTTTATGTTTTGGCCACTCCCATTGTTCTATTCTCACTCACTCTTTTGTCCTCAGCCATACTTTATTGTTCTATTATCATCCACATTCCTTGGTCTATTCTTGATCATTGTGGACAATACCACCACATGATTCTTCATACCTTATTATTCTCCATTCCTTGTGCCACTCTGTTCCACATCTCACTTATTAGCCTATATAAGTAGCCAATGTATGTAGATGGTTCTTCGTTCTGGAAATCAACTAGGTTTACGCCTTCTTGTCCTCCCTTCTCCTGTCCCAAGTCCTTTACCTGGGCTGACACTCTCGGCACTCTCCCGGGTATCCCTCTGTCCTAAATCGGTGGCATGCATGGGAAGTAGGGCGCAACGCATGAGCACGTTGAAGCCATGCCACTATTCCTAGCCTGCAGGACTTGGCCACTCCTCGGCATTCCTGGAGCCTGACACATGCCGCCAAACAAACCCACATTAAGCACCACAACCACCCGCACCGTTTCCGGGACCCTTCCGATCGCCCAAGCCTGCATAACAGATTTCCAGAGGTCCGACATACATTCTGAGGTTCCGCAATTCTGAACCTCCGAAGACTCCGAAGTCAAGGTTCCGCTACTTTGATAACCGACGCGCAGGACCATCGCATACCTCACTCCCTTGTTTTCTCCTTTGTATTGACCCCTTGTACTCTCCTTCTCCTTGTTTTATGACTGGCAAAAACAGTACAAGGATAGTTGCATGTATATAGTCTCCTAGTCGACTGGACTATTTGCCAGTACAAATATCGACTTAATTTGCGTCGTAGTTTCCCTAGTTTCCGGTAAACTTTCCGACCCTCCGAAATTAGGGACAGACGATCGAGGAGGGTGCAACACATAAGTTGAAGCCAAGTCCCTGCGACCTCAAACCACTCGTACCACCCTATACCATGAACAGTCCCCGGACTCCCAGCATTCCCGACTTCCGTTTCCGATCCAATTTCGATTCCGATCTGACCCCAATCCTCACCCACCCTCAGAATACGAACTTCCCCCCTTGGAACCCTATCAGAATCCCCCCCAACCCCTTCCAGAAGTCTCTAGCTAAGCGCCAGCATGCGGATTTAACACACCCTCTATTGTTCTATTTTCCTTCACAATCCTACTCATTTATTATCAGTCATATCTCATTGTCTTATTCTCATTACATCGTATTGTTCTATTCTAGATCACTGTGGACAATACCTCCACATGGTCTCCATACCTTATTCTTTTCTCCATGTCTTATTCCACCCTTATTCCACATTCTGCCTCTTAGCCTATGTAAGTAGTGAATGCATGTACGTAGTTCCTCAGTCTGAGTATCAACTAGGTTTACACCTTCCTGCTCTTCTCCCTCTGCTTAGAAATCCTCCACTTGGGCCGATACTCTCAGCATCCTTTTGAGCACCTCTTCTGTCCCAAATCAGTGGCACACACACGAAGTAGGGTGCAATGCATGAGCACATTGAAGCCAAGCCACTACAACTGGCTTGCAGGACTAGGCCAGTTCCTTACCATACCTTCAGCATTACCAAGGACTGACAGTGACCCATGCCATTCCCTATCTGCTTATCCTCTTAGAATCAAGTAAATAAATAGTTCAATATATTCAAGACAAGATTGTTTCCACAAACACACATGCTGAGCTCCTTCATTAGATGCTGTGCAACAGGAACTTGTTTGTCACTGCAATATAGCTATGACAGATGACAAAAACAATGCAATCGATCTCGACAGTGAATATCGATGACTCACGGAACATGGAGCTTCTCCGCGTAGTCTACTGTCGTTTAGTAGCGCCCTGGGTGTTGAGAAAACATCGTGTAGCATCGGTATTGCAAGTGGGGGAAAACCGTTTTCAGATTACATGTCGACAGGTACATGCCATCGAGTGGCATCCTGTTTCTTGGGGAAGGAAGTGCACGCTAGGGCACTAAAGACTGCCTGCCACGCACATCACAGACCTTGTTGTCACATTTCCATCAGTCGAGACAGGTTGCCTTATCTTCTTCTCAACTGCTCGGGATGTTGGGGAATGCAGTTTAAATGGCCAGTATCGCACCCCGGAACCCATATTACCGACCTCGTGTTCACAATCCGCATCATCCTATCAGCTTCTTAGCCAGGAACCCGGGAGTAAGCTGTATTATCGTCTTCATATTTGACGGAATGAAGATTATCGTCTTCATATTTGACAGAATGAAGCTTAACGTCTTCATATTTGAAGGAACGAAGCTTGACCATTATCGGTACATTAAAATCATAAATACAACCCGAAAGCATTGTTGTCAGTTCCAGGAAACATTTTGACCTGAATAGAAGAAAGACGAGGTTTTGCCAAAACACGTTGATCAAACACAACAGCCGTGGAGGAAACAAAGGAGGTTCCTGGATCAGCATCTTCATATTTCAAATGTTCATTATGGAACCAAAGAATCCCTTCCACGCACATGACAGACCTTGTTTTCAAACAAGGCATCATGTGAAACTCTTAACCAAGAGCCCGGGAGCAAGCTGTATCATCATCTTCATTTTCGACGGAATGAAGCTTGACCGTTATCATTACATTCAAAGACCCCCAAAGAACTGTTGTCAGTAATTCACCTGTTGGATCCGCCGAGAAGCATTTGGCCTGAAATACAAGAAACACGAGGCTTTGCCAAAAACACGTCCATCACACACCGTTACAAGCTGCTTCGATTTATTTTTGGTGTGGCAGGAAAGGAGTACACAGAATGCTATATATTCGTAGGGAAATAACATTCCTCTCAATCACCGCTGGCTCTTCCTCGCCACTCGTCTTTCAAGTACCTCGTGAATCTAAACTTCTTCCCAGTTTGACTTTGTCATGGACACTTCTCACAGTTCTCATTCTGCCCATGGATGCCCCCAATGCGAAAGCCGGGCATTCCAATCATTCGAGCAAGAATCCTTCTCGGATAATCATGTTCAGATGTATGAGGGCGCGTGAGCATATATTCTCGTGACACATATTATCACATATCTTGACTGTCTTCGGCGGCACAGGACACAATATGGAGAACCTTCGACATCGCTCCGCTCGCTGCCACTACCTCCACCATCTTATATGGATATGGCTCATGCAAGTTCATCTCGTGGCACAAACGCGCCGTCCCAATATGGGAACGGAATCTTGCAAGGGTGGGAGGGAGAGATCGTCTTGGATAATCAGGAACAGGTGTCGGAGGGCCCGTAGGTGTATTTTCTTACTCCAGACAATGAATTTAACCGAAGTATGAGTGACGCCACAGGACAGCCCAATTTCAGAAAATACCTGAACCATCACGAACAGAATACTATGGGTATATGCCTGCCCGATATTCTCACAGTGACAATGGAGTCTTGCAATATGGGAATAAGCCACACCCAAGTTCCTTACTGAACTGCTCGAGCAAGATCCAAGAACCTCATTGGACACAACAGCAGTATTCCTTCAATCATAATGAACCATTGAGTCTAAGTATGTTTCAATACTAGCAAAAATATTTAACCAATACTTACGTTCTGCAAACGTAGCTCAAAATATCGGCGAAGAATTACGAGATGTCGCTCCTGTTCCAGGGCCCAGCAGTCATCCATTGTAAGTCATTATCTGCTGTAGAATGCTGTGACTTACACATCCTGTGATTACTAGCATACGGCTCCCAACAGCCCACAACATGCCAGCATGGGATCGACTGCCAGATCAGGACATAAATGCTCATTCCCAATCTCATATGGAGATTGAGAGATGGCACAATAACATCGTAGCTGGTGTTCCGAACCAGTGGGTACTTTTGGGGACGTAGAGACGCGAACTTTGACTGACGGAAAGGGACAGATCATATGGCTCGGCCACCAGCTACAGTGAACACACTAATAATTACGGAGATGGGCACGCATATCCACTGACAGCGGTCCTACCTGCCGCAACAAGTGGTCCGGAGCAGCTAGAGGTCACCAACGACCTCATGAATGCCGAGGACGGGTGGAATGGGATGATAACCGAGGCAGCTCCTCAGGCATCAATTACAGGCCCCCAACCACCCGTCCACGTCACAGCTGCAAGCGACATATACCAGACACCCTCCGGAATGTGTCGGTATATAAACGAAGATGGGTCGGCGTGCAGGCAATATTTCCCAAAGAGCATCGTTGGAGCACGTCACTGGTTGACAACCCACGTGATGTCAGAGTTAATAAAGATTGACCTCGGGGAACTCCAGATGACGCAATCCCGAACGCTCACGACCATGGGGAAGGTGGAAGTCGCCAGGAGATATAGAGTATTCTGTCCCATCGCGGGATGCCCTCTCACCGAACAGCACAGGTTCTTTGTCCGAAAGGACAATTTGATTAGGCACCTGAGTGAGTGTCACAACTCACAAAAGACAGACGCACAAGAGTGGGCGCAACAAAACATGGAGCTGTGGAAACACTCTCCGCGGGGCAGACTCGAATATACCAATTGTTGGGAAGCGGGCATATGGAAGATATACCAAGCTTCTTGAGGCAGAGAACCGATGTAATATATACAAGTTTCGGCAATTATCGTGGCGGGAAGACGAGGGAGCCCAATTGCACGTGATTTGTCGGACAGTCTCTCTACCGACCAGTCCCGAACGAAGTGTTGCGTGCATGTCTGTTGTTTACAAACACATGTTCTCACTATACATCTCTTTGCTTTTTTACTTGCACGCCATAACGAATGTCTTCATGTAGTGTCCTAAATCTGTCGATATGACTCATAGGTGTTGAATGAGTGACTTTATTAGATCTGAGACTTACATTACATTGGTAATATCGCATTAGAAAGACTGTCTGGAGTATCAAGTGGCACGAGCGGCGGCGGTGGCAGAATTTGAGCCCGACTTCGAATAGGGTGTCTTGAATCCGAGCGGCTTGGCGAACTATGTAATGGGAGTGTAAGACCCCGGGGTCTGAGACCACTTTGACAGCAGAATTCACTGAATATCTATTTGCCATATAATCTCTAAGCAGGTCCCTTCCCTCTTTATCGCTCTACTTACCAGGGTAGACCCACAGACGTACCTAATAATATCTGGCACAAGTAGGCAAATAAAAGAGATATATGCTAATTACATGTGTTTTGTAATAACTGGCATGCACTTTCGGACCTGTCCGACAGGTCACGAGACGGAAATGGAGGAGCTGCCATTAAAGAGGCCGAGGAGGGCTGTTATGATGCGACCGAGTGAGCGGCTGGCAGCCATTCAACCAAGCGGATGGGAGATGATGGTGGAAGTTCCTGTAAAGATAACTAGACTATACAACGATATAACTCAGTGTTTGCGCGATGTCAAACCACTGGGATTTACCTATACGACGATATAACTGTAGCGTACAGGTAAGCTGAATAATATACTATGGGAGTCGGATAGTATCTTACCTCAGTGTTTGCGCGATGTCAAACCACTGAGGGAGACTGTACATGAACTACTTATATTTTTCGTAGACAATAAAACATATAATAAAAAGGAATAAAAGAATGTCTTGCACCTGCGCAAGACCTAAAATGGCCAATAATGGCCTTGCTTACTAATCGGCGATTTCGGGCGCGGTGGTTTGCTTTTCCAACACTCCCCCTCAAGAGAGAGAGAGAGAGAGAGAGAGAGAGAGAGAGAGAGAGATTCAATTATAGTGCTCGAAGCGCAAGCGCTTATGGTGCACTCTAACTACAAAACAAAACAATAGTACTGCGTGAGGGATAGTTATCTACTAGGAACTGTAGCAGATAGAATACGTGATATGAGGAGATATGACAACTGGGTTTTGTGAGTGTAGGGGAAAACGAGACCCCATTCATTTCTGTGGTGTGCCAGCAAGTTACCAGAACACCACAGATGGCTCATGTCCAGTCCAAAAAGGGTGGGCCAGGATTGGCAGTGCGAAGGGTATATTGGTCAAAGTGTTTTGCAGAAACATCACGCTTCAGGGATTGGGGTGTCAAACAGTGGTCAGGTGCAGCTAGTTTAGAGTGTATGGTTGGCTAAATTAGGCCTCAAAAAGGGGACCTTCCTCAGCAAGTTTGCGCGCATGGCGGTCCAGGGCTGCTTTGCGCATTGGACATTCCTGGCTTGTTGCTGCATGAGCTCCTGTGCAGATGGCGCATCTCAGTGTGATGTGTTGACACAGTATGGGTTTGTCGCATTTTTCTTCATTGGGGCGAAGGCAATCTCGTGTTGTATGTTTGCCTGAGCATTGTCCACAAGATGTTGTCCTCTTGCAGAGCCGTGCAAAGTGGCCAAATCAATGACAATTATAGCATTGTGGTGGGCGACGTAGGAATTTGGTTGTTGGGTGGAGGTGACCCCAGAATGCAATGTGGTGGCTGATGCAGTTATTGGCAACTTGAGCATCTGTAAAGAAGAGAACTATAGACATGTGTGTTTTAGTTTGCTGATTTTTCCGTGGGCGAGAGAGGAGTTCAATCTGTTGGAGTGTTGAAGGGTGGGTGATGATGTGGTCATTCTGGTTGATGAGAGAGATAACATCGCAGCTGTCTCGTGAGGTGTCAAATGTAGTGGGGATACCATGAACGACGACTGGGAAAGTCCTTTGGGCAACAGAGAGCTGATCAGAGAGTTTAGGGAGCCAGCGGTGCACTGTGGAGGCAAGATATATTTGTTCAGCTTCACTGCACGTAGTGAGCCAAATATCCCCACTCCGGTGTCGACCTGCAGCACGGATTCGCGGTGGGATGTTCTCTGTATCCTCATTCCCATCTGCATCTGGTGTGTATGATTTTGTTTCAAACCAGCACTCAGCATCTTCAAAGGCTCTGGCAATTTCCTCTCCTAGCTCGTCATCAGATAGGCCTGAGAGCACCGGATTGTTGCGATCAGATTGCGCAAGTGTGAGGTCAAATCGCATATTGCGGAACGGTGTTTTAGGATCAGGAGTTGACTGTGAGGCTGGCAGAGTGGGTGAGGTAAGGACGGCTGCATAGGTGGGTTTCCCAGTGGGTTGCATGGTGTTTGGAAGGCCTAAGTGGGTGGAGATCGCATCCAGATGCTTATATACTTTGGTTAATTGTAGGTCATGTGAATCTATGAGCGTCGAGCGGGCTGTGGAAATGAGGTCGCGGCTTTGGTGCAGGGCATCAAGAGTGATTGTTACAGTTTTAGCAGTTTTGGTCTTAGGGAGAGTGATTCCATATATCAGAGTACTAAGTTTTTCGAGTATGGTAGCTAATGATGCTATGGTAGGCTGTCCTGGGAGTTCAACGGGCAGCGACGGCGGTGGTTGGACTGTGGGAGCCATCGGAATCACCCTGAGCACACTCAGACTGGATGGGTACCAGTCTGAGATGTCAGTGAATGGATGGAGCGTGTGGTTCAAACGCGTTGAGTGTTTGAATATAGGGTAAGTCCTTAAGCGCCCTGGCGATGGTGGTGGTTGGAGTTCAAGGAGATCTTTTTACTCCCCCTCAAACCGTTGATAGCCCAAGTTCGACAGCAAAGTGCTTTACTTTCGCGGACGGCAAAGCTTTAGTCAACGTGTCGGCCACCATATCGTCAGTGGGACAGTACATGAGGCGAATTGCGCCTTGTTCGACGATCCAGCATATGAAGTGGAATCGTACATCGATGTGCTTCGTACGCGCGTGATACTGATGGTCCTTTGCCAGCGCGATCGCGGATTGGTTGTCGGAAAACAAGGTCGTAGGCGCAAGTTCGACATCGAAAACTTGCTTTATGAGGGAGCGAAGCCAGAGTGCTTCTTTCGCTGCGTGAGTCGCTGCAACATATTCGCTTTCAGTTGTAGACAATGAAATAATATTCTGTCTTTTTGCACTCCAGGATACCGCGCCTCCATGTATAATGAACGCATAGCCGGAAATTGCGTGTCGGTCGTGGGCCATGCTGCCATCAGCATTGGCGTACCCTGTCAAGGCTCCATCTCCGTGGCCAAACGTTAACCATACGTAAGCCGTCCCTTTCAAATATTGAAATATTCTTTTGACAGCGTTCCAATGTGTAGGTCCATATTTCATCGAAAAGCGTGACACACTTTGGACGGCGAACGCGATGTCAGGCTGGGTTCCGAGTGCAGCGTACATCAGCGATCCGACTGCTTCTTTATACGGTGTGTCGCGCATCATGGCCCACTCGGTCGTTGTCTTGGGGGTCGTGGCCATGGATAGGAGTAGTCCATGCTGCATGGGTGTGGACGCTGGCTTGATCTCCTCGAAGTTGAACCGGTGCAGAATTGAGGCAATATACGATTGTTGGGACAAGTGAATGGTATGTCGTTCACGATTTCGTTTTATTTCTATGCCTAACAACCAGTGCAACTCGCCCAGGTCAGTTATTTCAACATGATTTGCTATACCCTTTTTGAAACCAACAATCAGGTCGGCTGATGATGCGGCAATGGTGCAATCGTCGACATGAACCAACACTACGGTCAACTCGCAATCGTTCTTGCAAAAGAATACAGCCTGGTCAACATCACATCGGGTGAAATTGAGGTGGTGAGTCATGATTTCAACGAGTTTTTGATACCATCGCCTTCCTGACTGTTTGAGCCCGTACAGTGTCTTCTTTAGGTGACAGACCTTCCCTGAGGAGTTGGGAGCATGATAGCCAGGCAGCTGTGCCATATAAACAGTTTCATTTTCGGTGAGTTCGCCATTTAAGTACGCGCCTTTTATATCTATCTGATGAAGCTCCATGTCATTTGCAGCAGCTAGGGCTAGTACAGTTCGGATTGAGGCCAACTTGGCTATGGGAGCAAAGGTGTTGAAATAATCAACACCTGGGACTTGGGAGAAGCCTTGTGCAACGAGGCGAGCCTTGTATCGGACGACATTTCCGGCTGCATCTTTTTTTGCATGGAAGACCCATTTAGAGCCAACAATATTGGCATCTTTGGGTGGGTCGGTAAGTTCCCAAGTTTCTGATTGCTTGAGTAAGGCTAATTCTTCATGAATTGCATTTTCCCACAGCTCCCAGTCAGGACGTCGTTTGGCTTCAGCTAAAGAGCGAGGCTCGATTGCTTCGATTTTACTGGTTTCGGCTACAAGTGCATATTCATCATTGTTTACTGCTAACATCATCCAGTCAGCTAATCCTTCTCCTTCAAGGATTTCGGGAGAGTTTGCAGGAAGGGTGGGTAATTGTACTCCTGGAGTAATGGCAGGGTCAGATGAACGGTGAGTGGAGGTGCCGTGGCCTTCTAGAATGTCCCGGATGCGCTGACCGGGTTTGCGTATTCGTTTAGCAGATGTCTTGCTCTCGGATGGGTTTGTTTCAGGGATTGGAGGTGCAGTGGTCACAATTGGTTTAGACACTGGTAAGTCAGTTTTCGTTTCGACTAGCTGCCAATCCTCCCCCTCGATACAAGAAGCTGACGGGTCAAAGTAGATGTTACGTTCTACAGTGACTGTTTGCTTGTCAGGCCAGTACACTCGGCATCCTTTGCTACGATCGTCGATGCCTAACCAACGTCCTTCAGTTACGCATCCACTCAGCTTGTCTCCATTCTCCGTTCGGACCCAGACTTTCTCTCCCCATTCATGCACGTCCCGTAAATCCGGTTTCTTTTCAAGCACTGCTTCATAAGGCGTTTTATGTTCGACAGCCCTGGTGAGTGTCCTGTTCATCAACCAGACTACATGACGAGCAGCTTCCCCCCACAGAAATCTTGGAAGGCCGCTCGCATGTAAGAGCGCTCTTATACGCTCTACAATTGTTCTATTGCGTCGCTCGGCTACGCCATTGTGCTGAGGGGTGTCATGTACGGTAAGTTTTTGCGTTGTCCCCTTTGATTTGAGGTAATGCTCAAAATCATTTCCTAGGTATTCTCCACCTCTGTCTGTATGTAGGGTCTTGATGCTCACATTGAGCTGTGTCTTGCACCAAGAAAAATATTCTTTGTAGGCTGCAAGGGCCTCATCTTTGGTGCGCAGAAGGTATAGGTGAGTCAAGCGTGTCATATCATCTGTGAATGTGATATAATAACGCTTTCCGGCTTTCGTCGCAACTGGGGCTGGTCCCCACAAGTTGCTATGTATTTCATCGCCAAAGTTGGAGGCTCGTTTGCCTTCTCGGATCTTGGGAATGGACTTGCGGGTCGCTTTCGCATATACACATGATTCACAAAAGAAGGGGTCCACCAAGGGTAAGCCATCTAGCTTGATCCCCATTACAAGACCCTGGGTGACGAGTCTTTTGGCCGCTTCAGGTGAAATGTGACCTAGGCGACGGTGGAGTTGGTCCAAAGTGAGTGTCTCCATTGCAGAATTTGCTGTATTACACTCATGAGTGACTCGGTATAAGCCACGTCCAGATTTCTTGATTGTGCCAACTTGTTCACCGCTTTCTCTTCGTATAACACACTTGCCATCTGCAAATGTCACGGCAAAACCGGCATCGTCGAGTCGTCCGACTGACACGAGCATGTAACCCACATCAGGTGAGTACAAAACTTCTGAGAGCTTCAGTTTGGAGACATCGACACCATTTGGTACGTCGATAACCATTTCTCTGGTTCCTACTGCACTAAAACTTTGTCTATTTGCAGCTTGGAATGACTTAGGAGGAATTTCGACGAAGTTTTGGACTTCATTGCGATAGGGGGTGATATGCCTTGTACACCCCGAGTCGTACACTTTGATGGAGGGTGAGTTTGCAGTCGGTTTGTCAACTTCAATGCAAACAGCGTGTGCATCTTCCAGATCGATGCTGGCGAGGTTCGAGTCATCACTGATAAGCGAAAATCTATTGCTTTCATCAGTTGCAGGTGACTTCTCCATTTCACTGTCAGGGTCATCGCTGATCTCGGAGAACCAGTCTTCCATGCTGTTCTCTTTAACTTCGGTATCAGAGTCAGAGTCTGAAACTGACACCAGTTCTGGGAGCTCCGAGTCAGACTCAAAGAGCTCGTCGGCCAAAAAGGCGCTTTCGATTTCGAGATCGGATTCGACAGCAGCATTTGCGGTGCCACTCTTCGTCTGTGAGTCGGTTTTCTTATCTCCAGTAATGTGCGCAGGTTTAGGGCACTTGTTCCTGTAGTGCCCTCTATCTCCACAGTTCCAACACGTCCCA
>QLPI01001034.1:0-17100 GCA_003314275.1 Chroogomphus rutilus
TGCCTGAGGTGACCTTCTGCTTCTCGTTTGCTAGTGAGGTAGTACTAGTAGTTTCATCGTTTAAGGCTGAACATGAGCGCTTTTTTGAAGCGGAAGACATAGTCGGAATTCAGTTGACTGAAGCCGAGCTTGTGGATGAAATAGAGTGTTGAAGCACTAAATGGCCTGAACTGTAACGCCGCGGAATCAGATCTAGATGGACAAAAGTAGGAAAGACTGAAGTTTGTTTTCAAATATTTTTTGCACTAATCAATTTCAGAGTGAAAGACATAAATAAATTCTGGACTTTGGAAGCATTTGACTGCTTGTTTTTTTTTAGTTAGAGGTCAGGATATAGGAACTCAATAGAAATGTGTCTAGAAATAGAATTCAGTATTCTGGGTTAATGATTTGTGTTATGTAAGCCAATGCAATAAGAGGGCAGGTTACTCTTACAGGCAAAAATAGCCTCCTGCAGACCGATCAGAGTGGCTTGGCTTCAATGTACTCATGCATTGTGCCCTACTTTCCATGGGTGCCACTGATTTGGGACAGATGAGATACCCAGGAGAGTGCCAAGAGTGTCAGCCTGAGTAAGGGACTTCAGATGGGAGAAGGGAAGGCAAGAAGACATAAACCTAGTTGATATTCAGAATGAGGAAATATCTACATCCATGTACTACTTATATAGGTTAAGAAGTGAGATGTGGATAGGAAATGGCATAGGTCACCCACGGGTCAAATGTGGGTGACCTGCACCTGACCTATGGGGAACCTGAACCCATCAACCCATGGTTTTTTCCCATGGGTCAACAGGTGTCGGGTGTATGTGTTACGATGTGAAGGAATGATGTAATTGTAATTATACGTAAAATCTCTCAAAGGTGAAACAATGGCAAGGTTCAGGGCAGGGCAAGGCTTCAACTTGTATGTTGCGCCTACCAGATCGGACAAGCCCTAATTTCGGAAAAGTGAGACAGAGAATTAACTAGTAAAGAATCAAGGTTGATTATCTGACTGAGGACTGAACTACTGAAGTACAAGATCTTTATACTACTTTCAAATCTACTAAGAGTCGAATAGATTCCTATAATAGAATGAGAAAGCCGAGGATCATGAAAAGCGAGAATGGAAATACTATGCCCCAAATAATGATCTCCTCCATGACATTGGGGAGTGATGTGTCACTCCGATTCCCAATGGAGTTACCCTAAGGAACATAATAGTAGATTAGATATAAGAGACTGAGCGGAATTGCAAATAAATGAAAGTGGAGTAGAACGTAAATGAAGACAGAATGGAATAGCGAGCCTATGGAGTGTGATGTAAATGAGTGGAGTGAATTGACAGGAGCATGTGATGCTAAGATGGATACATGAGGTGCATATAGTCTGTGGGCTGAGGGGGTATGGTTGGATAAGCAAACGATGGCATAGTTGGGCTGGGTGGGCTGAAATGAATAGTTGGGCATGCCGGCATACGGTTCCTGACAGTATCCCCCCCTTACGGCTGAGTCCCACATGGCCGCAGAAATAAAGTTCTAGAATGGTGGCCCTATTGGAGTTCGGAAATGTGAAAGCATATAAGAGAAGTCGTGAGAGAGTTTGGGGGGTAACCATTCGTCGACATCACCAATGGAACCCTCTTACATCAACCCTGCCTACGTGCAGAAGCTAATGGATCTCTACCCTTTGCCAATCACTACCTATTTCAGAGGTGAAAATGACCTCCCCACCACCATCCCATCCCCCTCATCATCAACCATCGAGCACAGCCAAGCACTGCTTGAGCAGGAACACATTGATGTGCGAGTGCCCTGGACTAAAGGGGCTAATTCGAAAAGTGTCAAGGTGAGTAAAGTGTTGCTTTGGAATTTGGGTTGTTTACTGATTTCTGTTTTGCAGTACGCTCATCTTCAAATGAGGAATGATGAGTGTAATGTCAACGGCATTTACTACCGAAAGGCGAGGCTGGGTGAGCAAGATGATCGTATACCTTGGTCTCGTGGATTTGTCATCAAGAAGCCGTGCAGGCACTGCAAAAAGTGAGGCAACACATGCCTAAGGAAGTGGGACTTGGATTTGGACTTGGGTGCATGTGTGTGGTGGTGAGAGAGAGGAGTGGGTTGTAGTTTCAATAAGAGAGGTCAGGGTACGAGTAAGAGGAAGGGCAAGGGAAAGGTTAGGGAGCAGAATCCCAAGGATGAGGGAAATCCGAGGTCAAAGAAGCAGTCAAGGGAAGGTATGCCGGAAGAAGAAGATGATGGGGTGGGCCCCTCGAAAAGGCCGAGGTTGGAGCCCAGAGTGTGTACCCCCTTATTCCTCCCTCACCCTCATTCCCCACTGCCTCCTCCACCACCTATTCCTCCTCACAAATCATCTCCTCCACCTACTGTGGCACAGACGCCACAGATAACAGTGTTGTCACCATCCCCAGTCCCCCTTATGCCTCCACCTCCTATGCCATCCCCTCCAGCTCCTCTCTCACCGCCTCCTGCAGTCATGCCTCCTCCCAGAGTCATACCTCCTGCACCTCCTGCACCCTCACCAGTCATCACGTTGAGCTCCACCTTGCTCACGTTGCAAGCTTCAGTTGATGAACTTCACAAGGAGGTTGTGGAACATAAGTTCCAACTGTCAGAGAGTCGAATGACGAATGAGGAGTTGCGAGGTGAGGTAAGAGACTTGCACATGCAGTTGCAAAGTCAGAGGTTGAAGAGTAGGGAGATGGAACTAGAGCCGCCAAGAGTACATGGAACTTGGGCCAATTGGGCGTTGGGGTCTGGAAATCCGAGAAGTGCATTTGATGACTTGGATGAAGATGGAGAAGTAGAATTAGGCTTGTAGAATAGGAATGGTGACTTAATTGTATAAATGAATTTTGACTTGAACGTGAATTTTGTGTGAAGGTTCAGAAATAAGAGTTGAATGGGAATAAGGAATGATGGAATGGAAACTGAGGTTGAACTTGAAAACAGAAGGAGAAGCTGAATTGCAAGTTGGAATGAGTGAATCGGAATTGAGGGTTTTTTTTTTTTTTTGAACTTGAAGACAGAATAAACGGAACTGAGATACGAGAGTGATAATGAATGGAATGAGCAAGAGTGAATGGAAGAGAAATTGCAAGGTGCTTATGGAATGGGTAATGGTCCAGGTTTGTCTAGATATGACTTGTGAAAGTCTTGAACGAGTTCTGAAGCATGAATCAGTTCTGTTGCAAGGAGCCATGAAGTTTCTTCATCTGTGCCTTCATATCCTGCCCACTGCACTAAGTACAACAACTTGCACACCATACATCAATTATCAATTTTTGAGTCAAGGATCTCGGATATCTCAAATTTGGGTTTGCCATCGATTATGACTGGGGGTGGAGGTGGTTGAATGCGATTTGGAATGGGATTAGGAGAGGCTGGCTCGAGCATTGAGATGTGGAATACAGGATGTACTGCATTCATGTAGCCTGGGAGTTTCAGAGTAACTGAGTGAGTACCGGGACGTGCAATGATTTCAAATGGACCCAAAAACTTCTCAGCTAGCTTTTTTGCAGGATGGGTAGTCCTGAGGAATTTGGCTTTGATAAACGCGAGACTGCAAATAGGAAAGTCTGGAGATGGAAGTCATTTGGCATCAGCTGAGGATTGGTACATTTGTTGAGCATCGAGAATATTGGTTCGAAGTTGTTGGTGCAACTTGTCCAGGTCGACTACAAAGTCTTGTGCTTGTGATGAAGTGAGGTCGCATTTGGGATGAATGGTGAGATTTGGATGATAGCCTTTGTTGGCAAAGAAAGGTGAGACTCTAGTAGTGGCACTGGGAGCATTGTTATAGGTGAACTCTGTAAGGGGTAATAGCGAAGCCCAGTTGTCTTGTTGATAGTTGCAATAGACACGAAGGTACTGTTCTAATGTCTGATTAGTACGCTTGGTCTGGCCATCGCCTTCTGGGTGATAGCCTGAGGTGAAGTGCAACTTCATATTGAGGGCTTTCTCAAGAGAACACCAGAAGTGGGACATGAATTCCGAGCCTCTATCTGAAGTGACGTGAGAAGGAATGCCATGTTTAGAGAATACATGAAGTACGAAGAGTTCTGTGAGCTGAGAGAAAGTGATGGTAACAGAAGTGGGAATGAAGATAGACTGTTTGGAGAAGCAGTTGACTATGACTAGGATGGCCACGAATCCCAAGATGTGGGAAGCTGCTCAATGAAGTCCATGGATATTGAGTTCCAGGGTTTGTCTGGTACTGGAAGCTGTTTGAGTAATCTATATGGCTTGTGACATTGCAATTTATTCTGCATATACATTGTGCAGGACTTGCAGTAGTCTTTAAGGAATGAACGCATGCTAGGCCAATTGTAGTCGTGTCTGACAAGGTCTATGGTTTTGTTAATTCTGAAGTGTCCAGAAAGAATGTGATCATGCTTATGTTGTAACATGTGTAAGCATAAGTCTTGGGCTTTGGGAATGCAGATGTGATCGTTGAATAGCAACAGACCGTTGGAATTAGTCTGCCACTTCAGGTCATCGTTATTCACGAGGTGTTTCTGGGCTAAGGAGTCAGAGGGAAGATGATATCTGATGTCGTTCAGGATATGCTCATTGTCCATAAGTGTCGAGGCCCTCAGTACGGGTTTGACGAGGCTTGTGGCTTGAAGGGATCCCCCCCTTAAGGTAGACGTCCCATCATCTAGTGAGCGAATCAGGCTTAGTGCCCAAACGACCTGGTCTGAAACGGATGACAAGATTAAACTGAGAAAGGTATTCCAACCACCTAGCTTGATGTCTAGTCAACAACTTGGTTGTACAAAAGTACTCCAGGTTCTTATGATTGGTGATGACATTGACAGGGTCACTGGAACCTTCTAAGTAATGATGCTACTTTTGAAAAGCTTCGAAAATCGCAAGTAGTTCTTTATCGTGAACATTGTAGTTGAGTTCTGGAGAGGTGAAAGTTCGGGAATGAAATGCGACAGGATGAAGCTCGCCATCTGGGGAGTGTTGAGAGAGTATAGCTGCTAAAGCATAATCTGATGCATCTGTCTCCACAATCAAGGGCAAATAAGGAGTCCAATGAGTTAAGATGGGGGCAGACATGAATGCCAGTTTTAGCTTATTAAATGCATCTCTACACTCCTTACTCCAGTTCCAAGCCAGACCTTTGTGAGTGAGTCGAGTAAGAGGAGTCGTAATGGAGGAATAGTTGAAAATGAATCTTCGATAGAAGTTCGCAAATCCAAGGAATGATTGAATGTCTTCGACTTTATGCAGCTCAGGCTATTGAGTGATGCATTTGACTTTGTCTTCCACCATCGTAAGACCCTCAGGTGACAGGATATATCCGAGGTATTCGACGGACATTTGGTGGAAGGAACATTTGTCTTCTCGAGCGTACAGGTTGTGTTTGCGTAATCATCGAAGAACTTCACGAAAATGTTCGATATGCGAGGATTCGTCGTTGGAGTAGATGAGGATGTTGTCCAAATAGACTATGGTGCAATTGTCTAATAGGTCACCAAAAATGTCATTCATGAAGCGCTGAAATGCAGCAGGGGTGTTAGAAAGTCCGAATGGTATGACAAGCCACTCAAAGGATCCATAATGTGTCCTAAAGGCTATCTTCTATTCGTCCCCTTCTGCAATTTGAACGAGGTGATAGGTGTGTCTGAGGTCGATTTTAGTGTATATACGAGCTTTCTTAGGGGCATCTAAGAGGTTAGAAATAAGGGGAAGTAGATAACGGTCATTCTTCATAATTCTGTTTAGACCATGAAAATCTATACAGAGTCACAGGGAGCCATCCTTCTTGCATATAAATAGTACTGGGGCACCGCGTGATGAATGTGAGGGTCAAATGAAGCCCATATTGAGGTGTTTGTTGATGAAATCTTGTAGTGATTGGAGTTTGGATACTGAGAGGGAATAGATGGGACCAAGAGGGGGCGAAGTGCCATCCTCAAGGTTGATCTTGAGATCATAGGGTCTATGAGGTGCTAGTGTATTACCACGCTGTTTACTAAAGACATCAGCAAAGTCATGATAGAATTCTGGAACATGCTGTTTAATGCTATCCAGGTTGTCACAGGAGTCGACTATAGTGGAGCCTCGAGCGTATTTGTCAAGATCCCTGAGGTTGAGTTGAAAGGCTTGCGAACCTTCTAGTTTGCAGGTGCAAACAAATGCTTCTGCATTAACTAGGCCTATCTACGGCGCTTCCAACTTCAGAGATGGCAATGGTTTGCTAGGAAGCAGGGTGCTGGACTGTGAAGCAGTGGTTGAGGCCTGAGATGTCGGAACAGTGGTTGGTTTTGTAGACTTAAAGGTTATACTTCCCAATACCCAGTCAATTGATGGATTGTAGCGGGTGAGCCAGTTGAAGCCAAGTACTGCGGAGCAACTGCCATCTAACGTTGTCATGTAGAAAGTGACATTCTGAAGTTCGCTGGTCGGAAATCAGATCAGAATCATAGTAGTCTGAGTAATGACAGAATTAGTAGAACTGTCAAATAATTTCAACGGAATAGCAGGAACTGAATTAGTAGGCAAAGAATATTTTTGCATAACTCGTGATTCAATAAAGCAGTCTGAAGAACCACAATCTAAGAGCATAACAAGAGGAAGTTTGGAAATAAGAGAACAAGACAGATTAAGTATTAGTGAAGTTTTCAAAGTCTCAGAAGTAGAAGATACGCAAGAAATAGGAGAAAGGGCATTCAAGAATAGCACGTGAGAGAGGCTAACGCAATCCTCAGCTCATGCATTTCTGAGGTTGCAGCTCATTTTTTCAACTCCATCACTGCGTTGTCTTTGGCATTGGTGTTGGATGTGCTCACCTTGGTCGCACGTGCCTTTGTCGTTTTCTTGTTGTTGGAGTTGTTGGATTTGTTGTTAGAAGAAGAGGTCGATGAGGATTGGGAATTGGATTTGGGGCAGGCCTTGACCATGTGACCTTTTGAAGCACACAAGAGACAAAGTCCCACATCGATTTGCCTTTGACATTCTTCAGGCAATAGCTTCCCGTCTTTTCTGAGCTTGGACGAAATGTCATTAGCATTGTTGTTATTGTTGGAAGACTTATTGGTGCCATTCTTCTTCCCCCCCTTCTTACTCTTCTTGTTGTTGGAGTTGGAGGAGTTGGAGGAAGGCTGGTGGTTGTTATTGTTGGAGTTGGAGGAAGACTGGTGGTTGTTGTTGTTAGAGTTGGAGGAAGACTGGTGGTTGTTGTGGTTGGAGTTGGAGGAAGACTGGTGGTTGTTGTTGTTGGAGCTGGATTTGGACAAGGACTCATTCGGTTTTGCAGGCATTCCAAAGTTGTCGAACTCCTTGCGTTCCCAATATCTGCTGTCAATCTCGAGTGAATATTGTCTGAGTTCAGCAAGAGTTTTGAAATGAGGGAAGTTAAGGAGGCTGTCCTTGATACATCTGGACAACCCTTTGTATGCCGCATGTGCGAGGGTGGCATCGTTCCACTGAGTGCGAGTAGAGGCTCTGGCAAAGTCAATGAAGTATCATGCCCCACGATGGGTGTCCTTCATGACTATCTTGCCGAGCTCAATTTCTACTTGCGCTGCGCTGTTGAATGGACCGAAATTGGTCTCAAGTGTCAAGTCCACGTACCGAGACCCGTCTGCCGGCAGTGCCGACCAAGCAATCATCCTATATCCACGACCAAGTGCCCGCGTCGCATGCATAACACTTGGTGCGCCGGTCCCGGCTCGGCACATCCGCTATTCACACTCCTCGGTCCGTTTCACCTCGGGACTTCCTGTCCTTGTATTATCCTCGGACACGACCCCATTGTTTCATACTCGGCCACTCCCTATTGTCCCATCTTGAGTCACGATCCTATTATCCTGTCTTTTATTGTTCTATCCCCGCTTTGCATTCCTTGTTCTAATTTTGTTCGTTGTGGACAATGACCACATGCTCTGCATATCTTGTTGTCCCACATTCCTTATTCCACATGTCGCTTCTTAACCTATATAAGTAGGACATGGATGTACATACTTCTTCATTCTGGGTATCGACTAGGCTTAGGCCCTCCTACCTTCTTCTCTTCTGTTAAGTCCTCAACTCGAGCCAGCAGCATCAGTATCCTCTCGAGTATCTGTCTGTGGCAAATACAGTGGCACGCACGGCAAGTAGGGCGCAACGCACGAGCACGTTGAAGCCAATGCCACTACTCTTGGCCTGCAGGACTTGGCCATAGTCCGCCCGACCTTTTCGCCAACTACCCTCGGCAGTACCGAAGACTGTCAGTAACCGACGCTTGACATCAAGCTCTTGATGAAAGTCCCTCCAGACCTTAAGCCAGCTAGGCTCAGGCTGGATTTTGCCTAGAATTGCAGGTTCAAAGTACTGGAGTGCGGGGCCTGTGAGGTACGAGATGGCATATTGGACCTTTGATGCATCCGTCAAGAATGCAGACGGATGGTCTCGAAAGTTCAGCATGCATTGTAAGAAGAATGTGCGAAGCTTAGCTTGGTCTGTACCATTGTAAACCTTGGGCTTGTGAGCCTTGGGATGATGACCAGGGTTGGGATTAGATCTAGGAGGCTGTTGGGCTAATTGATCGACGAGTGCCTTGACAATTTTGTCTGAGCTAGAAGTGGAATTAAGAGTCAGATTGGAATTAAGAGTCAGATTGGAATTAAGAGTCAGATTGGGATTAGAAACATAAGTGGGGTTTGGATTTGAAACTTGGACAGGGTTCGGATTTGCCTCGTCATCATCGTTATTGTCAATTGGATCTTCTTCATCATCATCCTCACGTTCAGGAGGAGCGTTCCCTCCCGATAGGCCAGCTTCGTAAATTGAAGGTTGTTCTGACAGCCGTCGAAGTGAGGAAATCTCCTGCAACTGACTTAGGACTTCTACGATGAAAGGTAAATTGTGAGTGGTAGATCAGGTATTCATGATGGTTGTGATATGCAAAGTTGATATGTGAAAAAAGGTGTGATCAGGTGTAGAAGTCAGATAATACTGTTATAATGCGAAGGAATGATGTAATCGTAATTATACGTAAAAACTCCCAAAGGTGAAACAATGGCGAGGTTTAGGGCAGGGCAAGGCTTCAACTTGTATGTTGGGCCCACCAGATCGCACAAGCCCTAATTTCGGAAAAGTGAGACAGAGAATTAACTAGTAGAGAATCAAGGTTGATTATCTGACTGAGGACTGAACTACTGAAGTACAAGATCTTTATACTACTTTCAAATCTACTAGGAGTCAAATAGATTCCTATAATAGAATGAGAAAACCGAGGATCGTGAAAAGTGAGAATGGAAATACTATGCCCCAAATAATGATCTCCTCCGTGACATTGGGGAGTGAGGTGTCACTCCGATTCCCAATGGAGTTACTCTAAGGAACGTAATAGCAGATCAGATATAAGAGACTGAGCGGAATTGCAAATAAATGAAAGTGGAGCAGAATGTAAATGAAAGGATATTAAATGTAAATGAAGACAGAATGGAATAGTGAGCATATGGAGTGTGACATAAATGAGTGGAATGAATTGACAGGAGCATGTGATGTCAAGACAAATACACGAGGTGCATATAGTCTGTGGGCTGAGGGCATATGGTTGGATAAGCAAACAATGGCGTAGTTAGGCTGGGTGGGCTGAAATGAATAGTCGGGCATGCTGGCATACGGTTCCTGACAGTATGCCACACCTGCACATATGTGGTGCATTTATGTCGTATGTCACATTCATGCTGACACAAACATGTCAATATGAACACGCTATACTTGTATGCATCAACACAAATGCGCTATATGTGCATGTGCTGAACAAACATGATGTATGTGTGCATGTCATATGCATTTATGTCAGCAGGTGCATGTCATATGCATTTATGTCGACAGGTGCATGTCATATGCATGTGCATATGGTGTATTCATGTCATATGTGTGCCCATGCATGTCATACATGCACACGTACATAGATGATATGCCAGATTGGGCCGGGTCACAGGTGCTCTCAGCTTGACTCACACCCACACCCAAGGGCACCCGACCCAGTGACCCATGTAGGTTGGCCTAACCTATGGTATTCCCTAGATGTGGAATCAGGGTGGCATAAGACCTGGAGAAACAATAAGGTATGGAGACCATGTGGAAGTATTGTCCACAGTGATCAGAAATAGAACAATAATATGTAAACGAGAATAGAACAATGAAATATGGCCAAGAATAAAAGAATAGAAGTGTGGATGAAAACAGAACAATAGAAAATGGCTGAATATAAAACAATAGGGCCATGACCGAAAATAAGTGAATAGAAAGTGCCCTGAGGGGAAACGGGTAAGGGGAAGGATGGAGAATAGAAGAATAAACAGGGATAGAGGGGGTGGGATGAAGGGAGTGAACCAAATGATCAGCCAAATGTACCGAGCTGAGACCACATACTAGTGAGGAATGACTTGTCACTGGTGTGTGGGATTAAATGGTAAAGGTCTTGGTCGGTACTGCTGAGTGAACTGGAGCTCAGTATCATATACTTGACAGTATCTTCCCCTTAGTGGCTGAATGTCAGGTCTTGGTACTGCCGATGGTACTGTTGGGACCGGCCAAGTCCTGCAGGCCAGTCGGGGTGGCTTGGCTTCAATGTACTCGTGCGTTGCACCCTGCCTCCTGTGCATGCCACTAACTTGTAACGGAAAAGATACTCGGGCGGATGCCGAGGGTGTCGGCCCGAGTAAGGACTTCTGAACAGAAGGAGGAGAGTAGAGAGGTATAAACCTAGTTGATACTCAGACTGAGGAACTATGTACACGCATCTACTACTTATATAGGCTGAGAGGCAGAATGTGGAATAAGGGTGGCATAAGACATGGAAAAAAGAATAAGGTATGAAGACCATGTAGAGGTATTGTCCACAGCAATTAGAATAGAATAATGCAAGAGTAAGACAATGAAATATAAGCAGGTGAGATTGTGGGAAAGAATAGAACAATAAGGAATGGCCGAGAATAAAACAATAGGGCCGCAGGTAAGTGGCAAAGAATAGTGAACGTCCCGAGGGTAAGTGAGTGAGAGGAAGGACAGGGAGTGTAGGGATGATAAAGAATAGGGGGTTGGGGAAAGGATAATGAACCAGGTGATGAACCGGGTGTACCAAACCGAAACCATGCACCATGGGACGATATGAGTAAGGGTCGGTCGGTCAGTACTGCCGAGTAAGTCAGAGCACGGTGTGTGGTTGTGACACTGAATCCATGAAGCTGGTAGGCAGAGTGAAGTTTGTAAATGCAAGTGGGAGACGAAAGAAATGGCCACTTAAGGACTGAGGAGGCTGTGGAAAAAAAGGGTGGTGGAGGCCCCCAAGGGTAAGTGGTGCTTTGTTGCTTTGACAGCTTTTGTGTAAGACAAAAGGCACTGAGCCCTCGGTCATTGCTGGCAGAGCATGTGAGGTCTATGATATTTTATTGGGAGTTGAGTAGGCTCCATCAGGAGTCGATTGGTTGATTGGCCAATGCCCAAGGACTGTGTTTGTGGAGGGAGTTGGTCGCCTCCACCTAAGTGGATTTCCTCTAGGTGGAAGGGTTTGGCAGGGCCACTGTCAAGCACTGGGATGCCGATGAGTGTAGGCTGAGCACTATTGTAATAGTGCCAGTTTCATGATGTTGGTGGGAAATCAGCCAAGTCCTAGAGACTGATTGGGGTGGCCTGGCTTCAATGTACTTGTGCATTGCACCCTACTTTTGATCCATGCTACTGATTTCAGACAGAAGAGGTACCTGGGAGGGTTGTTATGAACCGACTCTGACCACTCCCCGAAACAGACTTTCCATGGCCCGATCGGAAAACCATAACTTCCGATTCCAACACTTTCTGTGACTCCGGAAATCAAGGTTCCACACGTAAATGAACTTAAGATCGACGCATACCTGGCTCCTTGTTTTTGACCCTCATTATCCCCCTTGTATTTTTCCCATCCCCTTGTCTTTACTTGGCACAAGATAGTACAAGGATAGATACATGTATATAAGACACTAGTCGACTGGACTATTCGCCAGTACAAATATCGATTTAGTTCTGTGTCATAGTTCCAATTTAGTTCCGGTAACTTTCCGACTTTTCCGAAAATTAGGGACAGACGATCAAGGAGGGCGCAACACATAAGTTGAAGCCAGTCCCTGCGACCTCAAACCACTCGAACGACTAGTCAATCTACCTAAATACCATGAACAGTCTGAGGCCCTGGTGCTTCTGCCCTTCTGCACTTTCCATCCAAACCGACCTCCGATTTCCGAACATCCCGGAAACAAGGACTTCCAAAGAACTATTGGATTACTGGAAATAATCCTAGAAGCACCAGCTAAGCGCCTGATACATAATCTTAACAGTATATTAGTACTCACACTCCTGATTGTCATGAGAGACAAGACTTGGGCCCAACTTCTACAAAGCCTCACTAGACCCTTCCTCCATCGCGTGCCCATTTCTTGGAACCCACCACCCATTGGTTCTAAAAATCCCACATTTCAGACCCCCCTGGATCACCCTAGTAATGCAACAAACCTTGTCAGAGCAATCACATTGTTAGCAAACAGCCTCTCCACCTCCAAGAAAACAACCCCTCCCATGCAAATCCGGAGCCCAGATCCCTTTGACGGATCCGACCCAAGGAAGCTACAAGCCTTTCTAATACAATGCAATCTGGTCTTCCGAGATTGCCCTGATGACTTTAATTCTGATAGCTCCAAGGTGACCTTTACATTGTCATACCTGACCGGGGCCACCCTGGACTGGTTTGAACCAGCTCTCACCAAACATGATGAGCCCTCCTGGTTCCATGACCACAATGAATTTGTCTCCGAACTGAAAACTAATTTTGGCCCCCATGACCCGGAAGGAGAGGCCAAAACTGACCTCGAGAAACTCCACATGCATGACGACCAACGCATCACAAACTACATGGTTGAATTCAATCGTCTTGCCACCTGCACACCCTGAGATGACTTGGATCTCTGCCACCAATATTACAAGGGACTCCCCGGAAGGATCAAGGATGAGATATCTAGGGTGGGGAAACCTCCTTCCCTAACACAACTTCATCTTCTATTGCAATCCATTGACACCCGATACTGGGAATGGAAGTCAGAAAATGACAGAGAAGCAAACCAGATGTCGGACAGCCAACACTTGCCCAAACTCGGTAGAGATGGGAAACTCACCTCGCAAGAATGACAGCACCATCTCAAAAACAACCTCTGCCTTTTTTGTGGCAAGGAAGGTCATGTAGCAAGGAATGCCCTAAACCCTCCTCCACAGCTGCCATGGAACGCGCTGCTATATACAACCACAAGGATAGTTGAGAAGACCCCAGGCCTGACCATGGGAGACATTATGACCATCAATGCACCAATGGAGCTTAGGCTCAACACATCCACCCTCTCAAGCCCCAATTCGCTGACCGTTCACCTGACCTCCGACTCCCTGCCTGGCCACAGCCTGAAGACCCTCGTTGAATCAGGGTCAACAAACTGCTTTCTTGATTCAGAACTGGTATTGAGACACAACCTCCAGCACCACAACATAACACCAATTCTACTGAGACTCTTCGACGGCTCCTCCAATTCTTGGATACACAAAACCGTCGAACTCCCGATCCGGTTTCCCCAAGGGGAACAATACTCCGTAACCTTCTTCGTAACTCCATTAGACTCAAGTTGCTCAGTAGTACTAGGACACAACTGGCTCACCCGCTTTAATCCGTCGATTGATTGGGCTTTGGGTAGTATATCATTCAAAACTCCGTCACCATCCGACCCCCCGAAACCACCGGAGCCTATAGCTCCCATACAACATCCTTCCGACCCTCTGAAAAAAATGCTTGTCACACCTAAAGTTGCACTGGTCAATGCAGCAGCTTTTGCCCACATATCAAAGATAGAAGGAACTCAAACCTTCCAACTTCTCCTCTTCGATCTGGATAAGAATAAAGACAGTCCCATTGACCTAACCAATGTTCTGGGCGAATACCATGAATTCAGGGATGTCTTCAGTAAAAAATGAGCCAACACTTTGGCCCCACACTGGCCCTATGACTTAAGAATAGAGCTCAATGAGGGAACCTCTCCTCCCTTCGGCCCAATCTACTCCCTGTCTGAAAGCGAATTAAAGTCACTGCGAGAATTCATAGACAAACACATATCCATGGGTTTTATCTGCCCATCCCGATCGCCAGGTGGAGCACCCATCCTATTCGCCAGGAAAAAAGACGGTCCCCTCTGACTATGTGTCGACTTTAGGGGACTCAACAAAATCATGAAAAAGGACCGGTACCCATTACCCTGCATTTCTGACCTACTCGACAGACCCCACAAGGCCAGGATCTTCACAAAGATAGATCTGCAACATGCCTATCATCTCATCTGCATTCGAGAAGGCAACGAATGGAAGACCACATTTTGCACCTGATACAGATCCTTCGAATGGTGCGTTATGCCCTTCGGATTGAGCAACTCCCTGGCAGCCTTCCAATGCCTCATGAACGACATCTTCTCCGACCTACTCAACGTATCAGTGCTGGTCTACTTGGATGACATCTTAGTATACTCCGACAACCTCGAGGAACATAGGAAATATGTACACGAAGTCCTAAAGCGACTCCAAAAAAATCACCTCTACACCTGCACAGACAAATGCCAGTTTCATGCTGACACCGTGGAATACTTAGGATATATCCTGTCCCCAAATGGCCTCACCATGGCTAACGACAAAATCAAAGTAATTCAGGATTGGCCAGAACCACGCAAGATCAAGGATGTACAGTCCTTCCTTGGATTTGCAAACTCCTACAGACGCTTCATTTTCAATTACTCCGACATCATGATCCCGCTAACCCATTTGACATGGAAAGACACGCCATGGAATTTCACCGATAGCTGCAGGACATCCTTTGAAACCCTCAAAAAAGCCTTTACAATGGCCCCTGTGTTGAGCCAATGGATTCCCGGTTCCTGCCTCATCGTTGAGATAGATGCCTCTGACTACGCCCTCACAGCCATCTTATCAACAGTCTCCCCCACGGACAACGACATACACCCAATCACTTTCCATTCTCGAACATTCACACCACCAGAGCTGAACTACAATGTTCATGATAAGGAACTGCTCGCGATCTACGAAGCCTTCAAAACTTGGCGACACTACCTGGAAGGGTCCCCCATCCCTGTTGATGTAGTCATGGACCATAAAAACCTGGAATACTTCTCAACAACCATGCTCCTCACCCGTTGGCAGGTCTGTTTGTCGGAATACCTCTCACAGTTCAACATGACCATCTGCTTCTGCCCCGGATGCCTCGGAGCCAAACCGGACGCACTGACTAGACGGTGAGACGTCTACCCAAAGGAAGGAGGAAACAGCTACACCACAGTCAACCCCCACAACCTTCGACCCATATTCACCACAGAACAACTAGTTTTATCCCTTCGGGCCACATTACTATATTTCCCTATGCTCCGAGCAGTCACGATAATGGACATGGAATGGCTTCATAACGACATCCACACAGCAACCTGGAGCGACGCAGAAACATCGGGAAAGTTTGACAACCCTGACAGGAAATGGTCAACCTCACCAGATGGCCACCTCCTCCTTAACCAACACATCTACATGCCCGACAGCGGAGATCTTCGCCTACGAGTCCTATAGAACAAACACGACCACCCCATCTCTGGACACTTTGGGCAAAACTGAACATTAGATCTCATTAGATGGGAATACATCTGGCCCAAACTCCGAAAAACCGTCAAGTCCTATGTCAAATCCTGCACGACATGCATGCGTGCCAAATCACAAAGACATCGACCATACGGCCTCTTGAAGCAGCTGCCAGTCCCTATACAACCGTGGAACTCCATCTCAATGGACTTCATCAAAAAGCTGCCCCTGTTGGCCGGTTTTGACTCCATCCTCGTCATCATCGACTGACTTACTAACAGTCCATCTTCATCCCCACCCACGACACCATCACGGCTCCTATCCTGGCCAAATTGTTCGTACTCCATGTATTCTCCAAACACAGGGTGCTGTCACACATCACTTTGGACTGTGGAACGGAGTTCGTATCCTCCTTCTTCAGGTTCCTGGGAAAGGCCCTGGACATGAAACTGCACTTCACCTCTGGCTACCACCCAGAGGGCAATGGCCAGACGGAATGAATGAACCAAACCCTGGAACAGTACCTCCAGGTATACTGCAGTTACCAGCAAGACAACTGGGTGGACCTCCTCCCGATTGCAGAGTTTGCCTACAACAACGCCCCCAATGCCACGACCAGTATCTCTCCCTTCTTCGCCAATAAAGGTTACCACCTGGACATCACCTTCCACCCTGAGCGAGACCTAGCTTCCTCCAGGGCATGTGACTTCATGGTGAACCTAGATGAGCTACACCAGGAACTCCATAAAAACATAGCTGCTGCCTAATAACAATACACCGCCTCCACAGATCGGTGCCACGCCCAAGCACCGGAAATCAGGATCGGGGATTGAGTCTTCCTCAAGTCAGACAATATCTGGACCACAAGACCGTCCTGGAAATTAGCCGAGAAATACCTAGGCCCTTATGAAGTCATAGCTCAGGTGGGACCAGTATTCTACACCCTCCGTCTCCCAAAAAACATGTGATCGATCCACCCTGTCTTCCACGTATCCATGCTAGAACCATCAACCCCCAACACCTTTCCTGATCGATTGATACCCCCCCAACCACCAGTCAAAATCGACGGGGAACCAGAGTACAAGATAGCAGAAATCCTGGATTCAAAGATCAGAAAAGGATGGGGGGTGAAAGAATAGTAAAGAATAGAGGGGATGGGATGAGGGAAGTGAACCAAATGATATGCTGAATGTACCAAGCTTGTCACTGGTGTGTGGGATTAAATGGTAAGGGTCGTTTGGTCGGTACTGCTGAGTGAACCAGAGCTCTGTCAGGGGATGACCCTCTCCGAGTCCTGATGACAAGTCCAAGGTCCTATCTCGGACTCCACCTAAACTCCGAGGATGAGAGACCAGAGTCCGAAAGACCACTGATGTCAGAGGATGACCTCCTCCGAGTCCTGGTCTAAGTCCAAAGCCCTATCTCAGACTCTCCCCAACTCCAAGGTC
>QLPI01001038.1:0-10829 GCA_003314275.1 Chroogomphus rutilus
CCCTCAGGTGGCACACTGGCAAAGGGGGATACAAAGTGTTTAGTACAGAACTATGTACACAGTGACTAGCATACCTGACGAAAGAGAAAACTCTAGGGGACACTTCACCCACTAACTATGAATATATATGTACTGTTGCTATCACACTCTGCTCTAATCAGGCATCGCTCTCTGCATCAGTTGGAAGAGGAACCTAGGCACTAGGATGGCCAGTGACTGCCAAAGGTGCAGCTGAAGCTGCAGTTGATGCCTGTTGATGGCAGCTGCCATCTACAATGCTCATTTGGCATGTATCTCAGTCAGTATAGTTGGGAGGGTACCAAACAAATCTCAGTCAGTGGGTGTGAACCTCGGTTAGTGTGGCATCAGTCAGGACCTATGTATTCTCAAGGGTTCCCCTGACATCAGCCTCCCTCTAGAATGCAGCATCCTAGATGCATTGATTCCAACAGATAGGACCGGTGTGTGGGATTTGAAGGTGGATGTGCTCATGAAACAAATTTGGTGGGGGGCACCTGGGTGTTAGTGATAGAAGTGTAGTGGTTATGTACAGTAGCCAGATACAGGAAGGCTCAGTGAATGGGCAGTTCACTGTATATATTGTTACTATACCTAGATACAGGAAGGCTACAATGTAATGAGTGCCTGTGTATCTAGGCATACAAAAGGGAATATGCACCTCAGTGAATGGGTGGTTCACTAAGGGGCTGCTATCTACTCATTTGTAGGTAACCCACATGGGTCACTGGGTCGGGTGCCCTTGGGTTTGGGTGCGGGTCAAGCCGAGAGCACCTGTGACCCGGCCCAACCTGCCACCTCAACTATGTATGTACGTACAACACACACATGCCGCACACGTACACGTATGACACGACCGTGCCATACATGCACGCATATGACATGAACGCGTTGTATGCGCATGCGCCGACACCAACACACCGCACGTGCACACGCCGACACTGACGTGCCATATGCATATGCACTAACACCAACGCACCTTATGCTCATGTGTATGACACGCACGTGTGCGGCACATTCGTGTCGTATGGTGTGTGCGTGTACAGTGTGTTTGTGTCGTAAGTCACACCTGTGTACGGCGCGTTTGTGTCGTACATCATGCCTGTGTATGGCACGTGCAGGTGCAGTGTGCACCTAACACCCGTCGACCCATGGGAAAAAACCCATGGGTTGACAGGTTTGGGTTTCCCATGGGTCGGGTGTGGGTCACCCACATTTGACCCATGGGTGACCCGTGCCGTTCCCTACTCGTTTGACATATATATGGTCCCAGTCAAACATGGCTGGGACCTTCATACCTTACTGCGTTCCATGCTTACACATGCTGTCAAGCTTCGGTTACTGACGGACTTCGGTACTGCCGAGGGGTGTTGTCGAAAGGTCGGGCAGACTATGGCCAAGTCCTGCAGGCCAAGAGTAGTGGCATTGGCTTCAACGTACTCGTGCGTTGTGCCCTACTTGCCATGCGTGCCACTGATGTTGCGACAGACAGATACTCGGGAGTGTCAAAATCTAAACAGAAATATAATTCAGACTTCGTCTTGAGGTCTCATATATTTGTGCAGTAGCTACCTAAACAGAAATATAACTAGATAATCATGGTAAGTCTAAATGAAGTCTAATTATAATAAGGGTAAATACTCACTTCAGACTTCATCTCGAGGTCTGAAGTAGTATTGCAAAAGAGGCTCGCTCTTATAGAAAATTCACACAATGGAACAGGTGGGACAAAAGAAGAAGCAAAACAAAAGAATGAGGATAAAGGATATTCCACCTTCCGAGCCACTCTAGACTTGTTAACAATAAAACAAAAGAATTAAAGGGGTGAAATAAAATGTCCCACACCGGTGTCTGTGCCAAGAGAAAGGAACCCGGAGATAGAGGTCTGGACTGAGCTACTCCAGATAGAAATCTCAATAGGGAGGATGCTGATGATGCCAGCCCGAGTCGAGGACTTTACAGAGGAGAAGAAGGTAGAAGGGCCTAAGCCTAGTCGATACCCAGAATGAGGAAATATGTACATGCATGTCCTACTTATATAGGTTAAGAAGCGACATGTGGAATAAGGAATGTGAGACAACAAGGTATGCAGAGCATGTGGTTATTGTCCACAACGGATAAAATTAGAATGAAGGGATGCAAAACGGGGATAAAACAATAAGGGATAAGATTGTTACATACCATTGCAATGGTTGGTGAATACATGTAACAAGTTGCTGTTTAAATAGTGCCCACAGACTAATGCCAGATAACCTGGCATAGTGGCCTTTTGGCCCAGTTGGAAGAGCACATTACTGTGGGAATTTGTTGCCTTTCACAGTATGCCAGGTTACCCAAAGGTCAGCGGTTCAAATCCCTGTGTGTGCAATAATTCAGAGGGTTGTTACAATCACTTGGACCCCAGGAACCCTGGCTTACATGATGGTCCATGACATCATGGGGGTCTGCTATGTCAAACAGTAATTAGAGTGCTTGGGGGGAGCCAAAGACAGGTCTGGGAAACCTGTTAAGATATCATTACTGTGGCACCTCGAGGGCTCGGTACCTAAGGGGAAGGTACTGTTACATACCATTGCAATGGTTGGTGAATACATGTAACAAGTTGCTGTTTAAATAGTGCCCACAGACTAATGCCAGATAACCTGGCATAGTGGCCTTTTGGCCCAGTTGGAAGAGCACATTACTGTGGGAATTTGTTGCCTTTCACAAAGATAATAGAGACGTAGCCAAGGATAGGACAATAGGGAGTGACCGAGTATAAAACAATGGATTCGTGACCGGGGATAATACAAGGACAGGAGGTCCCGAGGGGAGACGGACCGAAGGGTAAAGACAGGGAGTGTGGATGGTGGACGTGCCGAGCCGAGACCAGTGTACCAAGTGTTATGCATGCGGCGTGGACACTTGGTCATGGATATAGGATGGTTGCTCGGTCGGCAATGCCGAATAGACGGGTCTCGGTATGTGTACCTGACACATGCTAGTTCTAACACCCGCCCTTAAGCAGAACGCATACCAACCAGTGCATTCAGATATAGCACCTTGTGTTGAGAGAGGGCCTTCATAAACATGTCTGCTGCCATTTCGTCTGTTGGCACATAGTCAACGTGAATGAGTTTCTCATGCACAGCTTGGCATATGAAGTGAGAGTATATGCCTATATGCTTGGTCCTTGGGTGATATTCATCATTCTTTGTGATGGAAATAGCTGAGACATTGTCGAGGTGGATGGTCATGGGTTTTCTGAGTGGTCGAGCAATCTCTGTGATGAACATTCAGATCCACAGGGCTTTTTTTGCAGCATGAGTGGCCGCAATGTATTTGACCTCTGTTGTTGATAGTACAACAATCAGTTGTTTCTTCAAACTCCAGGAGACAGCTCCTCTGTCAATTGTGAATACATATCCAGACATGGAGTGCCTATGCTTCTGTGAGGCCCAGTCCATATCTGAGAAGGCCTCTAGGCCTTTTCACGCCCCTCCAATGATGAGGTGAGTGTCTGTCAAGCCCCGGATACCAAGCTCTGGTTCACTCGGTAGTACCGACCGAACAACCCTTGCCTTTTAGTCCCACACACCAGTGACAAGGCATCCCTCGCCAGTACATGGTCTCGGTCCGGTACATTTGGCTCATCGTTTGGTTCACTTTCCTCATTCCGTCCCCTCTATCCTTTGTCATTCCTTCATTCCCCTTCCTTCCCCTTGCCTGTTTACCTTCAGGACATTCACTCTTTGTTGCCACTCGGCAGTGGCCCTATTGTTTTATGTTCGGCCACTCCCATTGTTCTATTCTCACTCACTCTTTTGTCCTCGGCCATACTTTATTGTTCTATTAGCATCCACATTCCTTGTTCTATTCTTGATCATTGTGGACAATACCTCCACATGATTCTTCATACCTTATTGTTCTCCATTCCTTGTGCCACTCTGTTCCACATCTCACTTATTAGCCTATATAAGTAGCCAATGTATGTAGATGGTTCTTTGTTCTGGAAATCAACTAGGTTTACGCCTTCTTGTCCTCCCTCCTCCTGTCCCAAGTCCTTTACCTGGGCCGACACTCTCGGCACTCTCCCAGGTATCCCTCTGTCCCAAATCGGTGGCACGCATGGGAAGTAGGGCGCAACGCACGAGCACGTTGAAGCCATGCCACTACTTCTAGCCTGCAGGACTTGGCCTTTACCCGTCCAACCCCTTCGGCTCTCCCGAGGCCTGTCAGTATGTACGGTGCTTGACAGTGTCCTTCATTCCCTTAAGGTAGTGAAAGACCCTTTTGACTGCTTCCTAATACACCCTCCCTGGGTTCTGTATAAATTGTACCAGAAAAGATATGGCGAATGAGATATCTGGGTGCATGCCCAGCATTGCATACATGAGGGATCTGATAGCCTCCCTGTAGGGCACATTACACATTTTGTCAAACTGACAAGGGGTGGAAGGGGATTGGGACAGCAACAGCTTGTGGTGGGGGTCAAGTGGTGTGCCAAGCAGGTTAGCATCCTTGTCAAGTACACGTACCGAGACCCGTTTATTCGGCAGTGCCGACTGAGCAGCTATCCTACGTCCACGTCCAAGTGTCCACGCCGCATACATATCACTTGGTACGCTGGTCTCGGCTCGGCATATCTACCACCCACACTCCTTGTCCTCACCCCTCACATACTCTACGCCACTCACCATCTATTAATCCCACACCTACTCCTCATCCTTTGATCTGCCTCACCTCGGGACTTCCTGTCTTTGTATTATCCTTGGCCATGGCTCCATTGTTTTATAGTCGGTCGCTTTCTATTGTCCTATCCTTGGCCACATTTCTATTATTCTATCCTTTATTGTTCTATCCCCATTTCTATTCCTTCATTCTAATTTTACTCGTTGTGGACAATAACCACATGCTCTGCATACCTTGTTGTCTCACATTCCTTATTCCACATGTTGCTCCTTAAACCTATAAGGTAGAAGACAAACAGTTTCCGCTACATCACATGATGTGACAATGTCACAGTCACAGTGCAAAAATTTTCATTGTCAAAAAAAATTTTGAAAAAAAGTATTCTGCTATAGAAGATGGCAATTTTTTTAGAAAAAATGATTGTGCTACACTATATAATATGAGCCCTGTCCAACTCAGCTAGAATAGTATCTGGCATGTTGCCAGATCCTTGTGCAAAATGGTGGATATGACACTTGAGTTATGTGACCTTAGTGGAATCCATATGTCATCTACCTTATCTGTGGGAATGTCTTTCTATATATGGAATATTTCCCTATATAGGTGCTTATGTCAGTGCAAAAAACTATTACCAATGGGAATAAATTTCTATATATGGAATATTTCCTTATATAGGTGATTACATCAGCGCAAAAAATTTGTGACTAAAAAAAGTTTGACAGTGTCAGACTGCTTAAAAAATGTGATTATGAATTTTGGGAAGATGTTTGAAAGTTTGGATATATTACATTTGCAATAGTGATTTTTTTCAAATAGTAAAACCAACACTATGTACATATATTTCTATGCCATTGATCTGTGATCTTAGAATAATTTTTTGTCAATGTTGCCAGATCCTTGTGCAAAATGGTGGATGTCACGCTTGAGTCACGTGATGTAGCGGAAACCGTTTGTCTTCTACCTTATAAGTAGGGCATACATGTACATATTTCCTCATTCTGGGTATCGACTAGGCTTAGGCCCTTCTACCTTCTTCTCCTCTGTTAAGTCCTCGACTTGGGCCGGTGTGAAAGGCAACAAATTCCCACAGTGATGTGTTCTTTTAACTGGGCCAAAAGGCCACTATGCCAGGTTATCTGGCATTAGTCTGTGGGCACTATTTAAACAGCAATTTGTTACATGTATTCACCAACCATTGCAATGGTATGTAACAGCCGGCATCATCGGCATCCTCCCGAGTACCCTGTCTGTTGCAAATCAGTGGCACACATAGAAGAGTAGGGTATAACACATGAGTATGTTGAAGCCAAAGCCACTACTCCCAGCCTGTAGGACTTGGCCACTCCCGTCCGATATCTCGGCAGTCCCAAAGTTTGTCAGTTCCCGTGGCTTGACAGTCCTGTAGGTTAAACCTCTCGAGTATTTTCTCAATATATATATGTTGTGAGAATGAAATTGTGCACATCTCACGGTCCTACTTTACCTCTATCCTCAATAGCCAGCTCAGGTCCCCAAGATCCTTGATTTTGAGGATGGTGCACAGTTCATCCTTGAATGTGCAGATCATAACCTTTGAGTTGCCAGCTATGGTGAGATCAGCAACGTCCACGGCAATGATGAGGGTGTCCTGGCTGGCATACCTGTGGAATACAGCATGCTCAACTTTGCAATGCATAAAACCAAACCTGTACATAATGCCAAACAGCATGTTGTACTACTCCCTCCCCGACTGTTTAAGGCCATAGATCACACAGTTGAGGCAGCAAACGTGACATTCCTGTCCAGGGACTTCATAGCCTTTGGCCTGGCACATGTAAACCATCTCTGTAATCGGGGCGTTGAGGTATGCACCATCGATATCAGTCTGCTCAAGCTCCTGGTCATTCCTGACTGCTATGGCAGTGATGATATGGATAGTGGAAAGTTTGGAAGTAAGAGAGAAGGTTTTGTTATAGTCTATCCCTTCCGTCTGGTAAAAACCTTGCATGATGAGCCTGGTCTTATAGGCTATAACTTTACCGCTCATGTCATGCTTGTAGCAAAAATGAGCCTGCTACCAATGATGTTGGTACTATCAGGGGGTTTTAAAAGGTCTCATGTATGTAGGGTTGCATGCTGGTTCAGCTCCCACTTGATGGATGCATTCCACACCAGTCAGTCCTTATGTAAACATGCATCTTCCAGGCTAACTGGGTCAATTCCCATGCTCTGGGTAGCTGCTGCCATCGCATGGTCTAGAGAGTGGTGTGTCATTTGTTCATCCTCCATGCTGACCTCCTGTACCTCCTCCAGGACTGCTAAGGCCACGTTCCTGGTAGAGGATGGGCAGCCCCTTAGGGTATATGAGGGCATTTGCATGACCAGTGCTGCTGCCTGTACCAAGCAATTCCACGCACGTACGTAGATGGTTTTCACATGTGGTGACCCCTGTATAGTAGATCTATGTCCACATCCTTAAACCCTTCAAGTGGGTTAATCTGTGCAGGACCTATGGGTGGATCTGGTGGTAGTGGTGGTGGTCCTTGGCCATGAGGGCCACTGCCGATGCCCTTACTTCCATGGGTGATGGACCCCCCCCTCAGTTAGTGTATCTGTGGGGGTAACCAGGATAGGAGCATCGAACTCACATTGCATTCGATGGTGACGTGACATGTCCTGGTCCAGTAAACTCTATGGCCCTTGCTTTCATCACTGTACCCCATCCACCTCCCTTCATCTGCCTTAGAATCTAACTTGCTGGTATGTCTTTCAGCACAAACACCCTTGTGCCCTACTCAGGTAGGTTAGTGAAATCAGGCTTCGCGCCATGTACATGCTCGTACAGTGTTTTGCCATCAAGCGCATATGTTGAAGTCCTGTTTTTAAGCCACATCACATGTTAGACTGACTCAGTCTACAGGAATTTTGGTAAGCTATCTGTCAGGAGCATAGCCCATGCGTGCTCTAGCAGCATCCTATTCAGGCACTCCAACATGCCATTTTCTTCTGGTGTGTCATGTATGGTAAGGCTTTGTACCATTCCTTTTGACTTAAGGTACACTGTGAACTCTTGAGAGAGGTATTCACCCCTGTGGTCAGTTTGCAGGTGCTTCAGCTTTGTGCCATGCTGGGTTTCAATCCACACCTCATTGTCAAGTATACGTACCAAGGATCTGGTAACTCAGCAGTGCCAACCAGACAATCCGTTAGTAACCGTATACAAGCCACTCGATGCATCGGTTTCGGCTCAGCACATATACTATCTGCACTCCTCACTCCCATCCTACATCTACTCTTGGCCCCTCGCTACCTATTGACCCCACTGTGACCACCCATTGATTCTCATCCCACCTTATCTCGGGACATTTTTCCTTGTTTTATCCTCGGTCACAGCCCTTGTTTTATCCTTGGTCACACCCTTGTTTTATCCTCGGTCACAGCCCTTGTTTTATAGTCGGGCACTTCCTATTGTCCTATCCTTGGCCACATTTCTATTATTCTATCTTTTATTGTTCTATCCCCATTTTACATTCCTTCATTCTAATTTTACTTGTTGTGGACAATAACCACATGCTCTGCATACCTTGTTGTCTCACATTCCTTATTCCACATGTCACTTCTTAACCTATATAAGTAGGAGATGCATGTACATATTTCCTCATTCTGGGTATCGATGTCAAGATTCGGTGACGCTGAAATATCGGTTAAGTCCTGCAAACCGTTCCGGAGTGGCTAGGCTTCAACGTGCTCGTGCGTTGCGCCCTGCTGTTCCGTGCGTGCCACTAATTTGGGTAGTGGGAGGAGCCTCGTGGGAATACCGAGGGCGTCGGTTCAAGCGAAGGACTTTAGAAATAGGAAACGGAAAAGGGGGTGCGAACCAATTAATATTCTGAGTGAGGAACTATCTACATACATTCCGCTACTTATATAGTTAAGAAGCAAGATGTGGAACAGGGTGGCATAAGGAATGGAAACAATAAGGTATGAGGAAACCACATGGAGGCATTGTCCACAGTGATCAGAAATAGAATAAGGAATGTAAGCGGGATTAGGATAATAGAGTATGGCTGAGAATAAGATAATGAAGTGGTGGGTGAAAAATAGAACAATAGAGGACGACCCAAGATAAAACAATGGCAGTGGCCAGGACAATGAGCGGTCGTCATGTTGTTCAGGGAAAACGGGTCAAGGAGTGGATAGGGGGTGAAGGAACAATAGAGGGGGTAGGATGAGAGGAGTGGTCCAGACGATGTACCGGATGTACCGAGCCGAGGCCACGTGGCCAGGGCCAATTGGTCGGTATTCCCAAGTGAGTCGGTACTCGGTGTTGCGGACTTGACAATCGACTAGGCTTAGGCCCTTCTACCTTCTTCCCCTCTGTTAAGTCCTCAACTTGGGCCGGCATCATCAGCATCCTCCCGAGTATCTGTCTGTTGCAAATCGGTGGCATGCATGGCAAGTAGGGCACAATGCACGAGTACGTTGAAGCCAACGCCACTACTCTTGGCCTGCAGGACTTGGCCATTGTCTGCCCGACCCTTTGGCAGTCCCAAAGTCTGTCAGTACCTGCAACTTGACACTCATACTGCTTATAGCAGTCAAATGCTTCCCCTTTCCTTGTCATCGGAATGAGGTAAGTCCACCTGTTGTGGTCATTGGTGAAGCTAACAAAGTATTCTTTTCCATCGTAGTTCTGGGGATTTGCCAGCCTCCAGACATCCAAGTGGACCTTTTCACTGAAGGTGGAGGCTCGTGGTCCCTCTCGTACCTGTGGGACAGGCTTGTATGTAGGCTTTGCTTCTGTGCATGCCTTATAAAAAACTTAGCTGACTTGACATGTCAAGGTCAAGGCCAGTTATGGTACCATCCTGGATGAGCTTCCAGGTGGTCTGTGGGGATATGTGGCCCATGCGCCGATACAACTCATCCACAGTGAGTGGTTTTTGCACTATGTTTGCCAGTGCTGCCACAGACTTATGCTCTACCTTGTAGAGCCCATTTGAGAGTGAGACCTGCCCCAGCAAGGCCCCTTTGGTGTCTTGAATCAGACATTTTCGGTCCTTCAACAGGACTGAGTAACTGGTAGTGTCATAGCATGTCAAGGATATTAGTGTGAATGCCAGATCTAGGCAGTACAACATGTCTTTCAATGTAATGTGCATTGTGGTTTTTCCATTGGGGATACCAATCCTCATATTCCCTATTCCAGTAGCTTGGAATATGGTTTTGTCTGCAGCATTGATTGCATATGGTGCAATCTCCTTGAAGGTAACAAACCAGTGCCTGTCTGGTGACATATGCCCTGACGTTCCCGAGTCATAGACATCGACTTCCTGTCAAGCTTCGGGTACTGACGGACTTTGGTACTGCCAAGGGGTGTTGTCGAAGTATCGGGCGGACTATGGCCAAGTCCTTGCAGGCCAAGAGTAGTGGCATTGGCTTCAACGTACTCGTGCGTTGCGCCCTACTTGCCATGCATGCCACTGGTTTTGTAACAGGCAGGTACTCGGGGGGATGCTGATGATGCCAGCCCGAGTCGAGGACTTTACAGAGGAGAAGAAGGTAGAAGGGCCTAAGCCTAGTCGATACCCAGAATGAGGAAATATGTACATGCATGTCCTACTTATATAGGTTAAGAAGCGACATGTGGAATAAGGAATGTGAGACAACAAGGTATGCAGAGCATGTGGTTATTGTCCACAACGGATAAAATGAGAATGAAGGGATGCAAACGGGGATAAAACAATAAGGGATAAGATAATAGAGACATGGCCAAGGATAGGACAATAGGGAGTGGCCGAGTATAAAACAATGGAGTCGTGACCGAGGATAATACAAGGACAGGAGGTCCCGAGGGGAGACGGACCGAAGGGTGAAGGCAAGGAGTGTGGATGGTGGATGTGCCAAGCCGAGACCGGCGTACCAAGTGTTATGCATGTGGCATGGACACTTGGTCGTGGATATAGGATAGTTGCTCGGTCGGCAATGCCGAATAGATGGGTCTTGGTACGTGTACTTGACACTTCCTGTCCCATCAATGCACTGGTTCCCAGCATGAGCATGGTCCCAGCAAACATTATCGTGAAGGCAAATCCCTTGCTGTCAGGGGACGACCCTTTCTAAAATCCGATCCAACTCCGAGGTCCCATTTCAAACTCCGG